>JAXCGZ010023306.1:22500-48724 GCA_037179515.1 Halocaridina rubra
ATATATATATATATATATATATATATATATATATATATATATATATATATATATATATATATATATATATATATATATATATATATATATATATATATATATATATATATATATATATATATATATATATATATATATATATATATATATATATATATATATATATATATATATATATATATATATATATATATATATATATATATATATATATATATATATATATATATATATATATATATATATATATATATATATATATATATATATATATATATATATATATATATATATATATATATATATATATATATATATATATATATATATATATATATATATATATATATATATATATATATATATATATATATATATATATATATATATATATATATATATATATATATATATATATATATATATATATATATATATATATATATATATATATATATATATATATATATATATATATATATATATATATATATATATATATATATATATATATATATATATATATATATATATATATATATATATATATATATATATATATATATATATATATATATATATATATATATATATATATATATATATATATATATATATATATATATATATATATATATATATATATATATATATATATATATATATATATATATATATATATATATATATATATATATATATATATATATATATATATATATATATATATATATATATATATATATATATATATATATATATATATATATATATATATATATATATATATATATATATATATATATATATATATATATATATATATATATATATATATATATATATATATATATATATATATATATATATATATATATATATATATATATATATATATATATATATATATATATATATATATATATATATATATATATATATATATATATATATATATATATATATATATATATATATATATATATATATATATATATATATATATATATATATATATATATATATATATATATATATATATATATATATATATATATATATATATATATATATATATATATATATATATATATATATATATATATATATATATATATATATATATATATATATATATATATATATATATATATATATATATATATATATATATATATATATATATATATATATATATATATATATATATATATATATATATATATATATATATATATATATATATATATATATATATATATATATATATATATATATATATATATATATATATATATATATATATATATATATATATATATATATATATATATATATATATATATATATATATATATATATATATATATATATATATATATATATATATATATATATATATATATATATATATATATATATATATATATATATATATATATATATATATATATATATATATATATATATATATATATATATATATATATATATATATATATATATATATATATATATATATATATATATATATATATATATATATATATATATATATATATATATATATATATATATATATATATATATATATATATATATATATATATATATATATATATATATATATATATATATATATATATATATATATATATATATATATATATATATATATATATATATATATATATATATATATATATATATATATATATATATATATATATATATATATATATATATATATATATATATATATATATATATATATATATATATATATATATATATATATATATATATATATATATATATATATATATATATATATATATATATATATATATATATATATATATATATATATATATATATATATATATATATATATATATATATATATATATATATATATATATATATATATATATATATATATATATATATATATATATATATATATATATATATATATATATATATATATATATATATATATATATATATATATATATATATATATATATATATATATATATATATATATATATATATATATATATATATATATATATATATATATATATATATATATATATATATATATATATATATATATATATATATATATATATATATATATATATATATATATATATATATATATATATATATATATATATATATATATATATATATATATATATATATATATATATATATATATATATATATATATATATATATATATATATATATATATATATATATATATATATATATATATATATATATATATATATATATATATATATATATATATATATATATATATATATATTATTTTATTTATTTTATTAATTTATAGCGCCAAGACGTCAGACATTACATGAATCCATACAAATAATGCTTCAAATGGATACAAAACCAAGAATAGAACATTGTGTACAGGGAGGTGTACACATTGATAAAACATTGCTGCATACTAACACACAACTCACAGTATGGCAGCACAGAGTACATTATATACAAAAGTAAAGCGCAGAGAAACACAGAATGCACAAATAGAATTATACAGCAACATACAGAAAATATATGTATAATTCAATATAATTGTATGGCTACCAAAGTGAGGATAACGAGCAAGAATAACATCAAGGTTGTCATCATTAAGTAAAAATGAGCAGATCTGTATTAAGTTCTGACCTCGTGGTAAAACATCTCTCACTGTGGGGCACTGAAGACAATAGTGGTCAAGAGTGTTAGCATTAGGACGGTCGCATAATTCACAGGTGTACTGTGGCATATCTAGAGTCTGGGAGACCTGCCATAAAGGCCGATACCACATTCTGAGCCGAGCACTAACTACATTGTTTTTCCGCACCATTAACCCGCGTCTGCGATACTTGTAGCGACTGTGAAGAAAGTGATCATGGTGCTGTATGGGCACACTGTTGCCCCTCTCCGTGTCCCTGCGCTGGACCGTCATGGCAAACCCAGCTGAGTAGATGATGTTACGTAGGCATCAGAGGGAGGACTCAGCGTCCACAGCATGCCCATCCAGCATACAGGCCGCCTTGGCAAGACGATCCGCTGTGTCGTTGCCAGTCAGCCCAATGTGAGAGGGCGTCCATACAAACGACACAACAAGAGAAGCATCCCGAGCAGCCGCGAGGCGACATAGTATATCTCCCACAGCACGGCCACAGATGGGTCTTGGTGATGATAGGGCTTGTAGGGCCGATTAGGAGTCACAAATTATTACCCCATTCACTCGTCGTCGAACAAGGAGAGTCACGGCATCCAAGATGGCATTCAGTTCACAGTAGGTGGAGCTCGACGAGGTGGGTAGTCTACGGCCAATCCATGAATCAGCCGGCACCGGCGGCTCCATGGTGGGGGAAAACACAGCACATGCCGCCCCCCCATCTGCTTGCACAGAACCGTCAACATAGACGTGGTGTGCTACAGGGACAGACGTGGACACATCAGCGATAGTCTCCAGAGCTAACTGTCTCTGCAGGGGGGGATAGACATCCTTCGAGGTCGGTGTATATGTGACAGCGGGGAGGGGGACACGCCAGGGTGGTAAATCTGGGACAGCCGCCTGCGCTGGCAGGTCGATGTCAAGGCCACAGAGAATGTCACTCACCACCCTGATAAGGTTATGACCTCCTGCTCGAAGTGGGAGCCTGGGTGCGTCTGGATCCAGGGACGTCCTCATGACAGCAGAGAAGTACGGAGCAAGAAAGGGGTAGTGAAGACACTTAACAGTAAAATAGGACACATTGGCATAAATCCTCTCAACAAGAGGGGGCAAGCTGAGCTCCAACTGCATACTCACAATACGGGTAGAGAGAGAACATCCCAAGATAAATCTCATGACTCGATTCTGGAACTTTTCAAGTGGCTCGAGAGCTGGTCTAGGAAGTTGACACAAGGCAGGAGACAGATAGTCGACCACTGACCGAAGTAGTAGGATGTAGAGGGTCCTCGCCTGCAGCATTGTTGGCAAGCCACTTGACAGGTGCAAAGCGGGGCTCCAGACGGTCAAGAAGGCTCTTCACAAAGGGATGAATTCGTTGACGTGCATGTATAGCTGGGGTGATCCGGACTGGTGCACCTAAATACGTGTACTGTGTGCAGTGAGGGATGACATTACCACCCATGCGGGCAGTGCTCTGCAGTTGCGTGAAGTAAAAATCCTGTTTTTTTCTGGGGAGATAATAAGGCCACAGGAGGTAGCAGACACGTAAAAATCATGGAGCATGTGCTGAAGGTCGTTAGTTGATGTTGTGTGGATGCATATGTCGTCCACATAGCAGGTAACTGTAGTACCGGGGATGACAGGAAGGAGGGAGAGTAGACGATGCATAAGGATATTGAATAGAAAAGGACTTAGCACACCCCCCTGAGGAGTACCCAGTTCAAACCGTTCTTAGGAGCTATACGACCCTTTAAAAAGGACACTTGATGTTCTGTTGCAGAGATATCCCCGTATCCATTTCAGTATGTTCCCCCGAACTCCAGAGTCCACCAGCTGGTCAAGAATAATTTCCCTGTTGGCTATATCAAAGGCAGATTTGAGGTCCAGGAAGGCGACCACACTGGTGGGAGAAAGACGGGTGTAGAGTTCAGCGAGGCAGTGATGTGTGCTCTGTTGTGGGAGGAAACCATAAAGACTGGGGGAGAGTTTATCCTGTAGACGGTGCATGAGCCGGGCAAGAAGGATGCGTTCAAACACTTTGCTGAAGCAGGAGGTGAGGGAGATAGGCCTAAATTTGTCGGTTCCAGGTTTTGGTAGAGGAATAATAGTGCTTCTGGTCCAGGCAGAGGGCACATGCCTCAAGCAAAAGCAAAGATTGAAGAGCTGCAGTAGGGGATTACCAGGAACTTTCTGAAGAAGACGGAGAACTTGATATGTAAGACCATCCTCCCCAGGGGCAGTAGCCTTAATCCTAGCAAGAGCACGTCGTAGTTCATCCTCTGTGAATAGGATGTCATCCTCTTCATCCGTCTGTAGTACTGCACCCATTAGGCAGAGGTTACGAACACTGCGGTGGGTGGAGAGTGCCTCTTGAATGTTCCCGGGAAGGTTGCAAGTTTGTGACTGTGCTGACCAGGTAGTAATGAGGTCCTGAGCATACTCAAGTGGACTGTGGTGTAGAGCACAGGTGGGTTTCTTCTTGACAGCCTTCCTTATAAGATGCCACATAGTCCCAGCGCTAGTCTGTTGGTTAATACTATCCGTAAATTTCTGCCAATACTCCGTGCGCACGCACTTCTGCAGGGCAACCAGATCATCCCTCGCCAACTGATATTGGTGCAGGTGGTCAGGGGTGGGCTGTCTTTGAAAGGAGAGTCCAGCATCCACAGCTGTCCTTTCCGCCTGGGCAATACGCTGATCCAGACTCCAGGAATGGGCCTCAGGGCGACGTGGAACGTGTGGTCTGAGAACATAATGCGTGTAGAAGTCATGTGTAGAATCCACCAGTGAGTTGTATAAGCTGTCTGGAGAAAGGAGATCAAAAGTGGGAAGGAGGTGAGAGATAAAGGAAATATAAGTGGGGCAGTATTTGGGAGGGATAGAGATGCGGGTGCGGTGATGGGGGAGGCTAGCTGGAGTCTGAAGTATGGAGTATTTCAGGCTAAGGGCAACATGGTCAGAAAAGAGATAAAGGATAGAAGAGCAGGAGATATTAGGTACCACAAGGCCAGCTGTGAGAATGTGATCTACAGTACCCCCACGAGCGTTATATATATATATATATATATATATATATATATATATATATATATATATATATATATATATATATATATATATATATATATATATATATATATATATATATATATGAATCATTTTTTTACCCCGACCGGGACTCGAACCTAGGACTTATGATTACAAAGTCAAGGCGCTACCACTACACCACAGAAGGTTAAAAGGAATTTAACCTTATAGCTTATATCTGCTATGCTTAGGAATGAACGCATTCTAACTGAATGCCACTATGTTCATATTACAAATTGCCCAACCTCACTCGTGGCTTCATTTTAGCATTTAATTCAAATCCCAATCTCATTCGGGCCATGAAATACAAATAAGCACATTACATATGTGAAAACATGAATCATTTTTTTACCCCGACCGAGACTCGAACCTAGAACTTATGATTACAAAGTCAAGGCGCTACCACTACACCACAGAAGGTTAAAAGGAATTTAACCTTATAGCTTATATCTGCTATACTTAGGAATGAACGCATTCTAACTGAATGCCACTATGTTCATATTACAAATTCCCCATCCTCACTCGTGGCTTCATTTTAGCATTTAATTCAAATCCCAATCTCATTCGGGCCATGAAATACAAATAAGCACATTACATATGTGAAAACATGAATCATTTTTTTACCCCAACCGGGACTCGAACCTAGGACTTATGATTACAAAGTCAAGGCGCTACCACTACACCACCGAAGGTTAAAAGAAATTTAACCTTATAGCTTATATCTGCTATACTTAGGAATGAACGCACTCTAACTGAATGCCACTATGTTCATATTACAAATTCCCCAACCTCACTCGTGGCTTCATTTTAGCATTTAATTCAAATCCCAATCTCATTCGGGCCATGAAATACAAATAAGCACATTACATATGTGAAAACATGAATCATTTTTTTACCCCGACCGGGACTCGAACCTAGGACTTATGATTACAAAGTCAAGGCGCTACCACTACACCACAGAAGGTTAAAAGGAATTTAACCTTATAGCTTATATCTGCTATACTTAGGAATGAACGCATTCTAACTGAATGCCACTATGTTCATATTACAAATTCCCCAACCTCACTCGTGGCTTCATTTTAGCATTTAATTCAAATCCCAATCTCATTCGGGCCATGAAATACAAATAAGCACATTACATATGTGAAAACATGAATCATTTTTTTACCCCGACCGGGACTCGAACCTAGGACTTATGATTACAAAGTCAAGGCGCTACCACTACACCACAGAAGGTTAAAAGGAATTTAACCTTATAGCTTATATCTGCTATACTTAGGAATGAACGAATTCTAACTGAATGCCACTATGTTCATATTACAAATTCCCCTACCTCACTCGTGGCTTCATTTTAGCATTTAATTCAAATCCCAATCTCATTCGGGCCATGAAATACAAATAAGCACATTACATATGTGAAAACATGAATCATTTTTTTACCCCGACCGGGACTCGAACCTAGGACTTATGATTACAAAGTCAAGGCACTACCACTACACCACAGAAGGTTAAAAGGAATTTAACCTTATAGCTTATATCTGCTATACTTAGGAATGAACGCAATCTAACTGAATGCCACTATGTTCATATTACAAATTCCCCAACCTCACTCGTGGCTTCATTTTAGCATTTAATTCAAATCCCAATCTCATTCGGGCCATGAAATACAAATAAGCACATTACATATGTGAAAACATGAATCATTTTTTTTTTTTTTACCCCGAACGGGACTCGAACCTAGGACTTATGATTACAAAGTCAAGGCGCTACCACTACACCACAGAAGGTTAAAAGGAATTTAACCTTATAGCTTATATCTGCTATACTTAGGAATGAACGCATTCTAACTGAATGCCACTATGTTCATATTACAGATTCCCCAACCTCACTCATGGCTTCATTTTAGCATTTAATTCAATTCCCAATCTCATTCGGGCCATGAAATTACCAATTAAGCACATTACATATGTGAAAACATGAATCATTTTTTTACCCCGACTGGGACTCGAACCTAGGACTTATGATTACTAAGTCATGGCGCTACCACTACACCACAGAAGGTTAAAAGGAACCCAACCTTACAGCTTATATCTGCTATACTTAGGAATGAACGCATTCTAACTGAATGCCACTATGTGTATATTACAGATTCCCCAACAATCACTCATGGCTTCATTTTAGCATTTAATTCAATTCCCAATCTCATTCGGGCCATGAAATTATCAATTAAGCACATTAAATATATGAAAACATGAATCATTTTTTTACCCCGACCAGGACTCGAACCTAGGACTTATGATTACTAAGTCAAGGCGCTACCACTACACCACAGAAGGTTAAAAGGAACCCAACCTTACAGCTTATATCTGCTATACTTAGGAATGAACGCATTCTAACTGAATGCCACTATGTTCATATTACAGATTCCCCAACCTCACTCATGGCTTCATTTTAACATTTAATTTAATTCCCAATCTCATTCGGGCCATGAAATTATCAATTAAGCACATTACATATGTGAAAACATGAATCATTTTTTTACCCCGACCGGGACTCGAATCTAGGACTTATGATTACTAAGTCAAGGCGCTACCACTACACCACAGAAGGTTAAAAAGAACCCAACCTTACAGCTTATATCTGCTATACTTAGGAATGAACGCATTCTAACTGAATGCCACTATGTTCATATTACAGATTCCCCAACCTCACTCATGGCTTCATTTTAGCATTCAATTCAATTCCCAATATCATTCGGGCCATAAAATTATCAGACAAGCACATTACATATGTGAAAACATGAATCATTCTTTACCCCGACCAGGACTCGAAACTAGGACTTTTGATTACTAAGTCAAGGAGCTACCACTACGCCACAGAAGGTTAAAAGGAATCCAACCTTATAGCTTATATCTGCTCTACATAGGAATGAACGCACTCTATCTGAATGCCAATATGTTCATATTACAGATTCCCCAACCTCACTCGTGGCTTCATTTTAGCATTTAATTCAATTCCCAATCTCATTCGGGCCATGAAATTATCAGATAAGCACATTACATATGTGAAAACATGAATAATTTTTTACCCCGACTGGGACTCGAACATAGGATTTATGATTACTAAGTCAAGGCGCTACCACTACACCACAGAAGGTTAAAAAGAATCCAATATTATATCTTGTATCTGCTATACTTAGGAATGAGCGCATTCTAACTGAATGCAACTATGTTCATATTACTGATTCCACAACCTCACTCATGGCTTCATTTTAGCATTTAATTCAATTCCCAATGTCATTCGGGCCATGAAATTATCAATTAAGCACATTACATATGTGAAAACATGAATCATTTTTTTACCCCGACCGGGACTTGAACCTAGGACTTATGATTACTAAGTCAAGGCGCTACCACTACACCACAGAAGGTTAAAAGGAACCTAACCTTACAGCTTATATCTGCTATACTTAGGAATGAACGCATTCTAACTGAATGCCACTATGTTCATATTACAAATTCCCCAACCTCACTCGTGGCTTCATTTTAGCATTTAATTCAAATCCCAATCTCATTCGGGCCATGAAATACAAATAAGCACATTACATATGTGAAAACATGAATGAGATTGGGAATTGAATTAAATGCTAAAATGAAGCCATGAGTGAGGTTGGGGAATCTGTAATATGAACATAGTGGCATTCAGTTAGAATACGTTCATTCCTAAGTATAGCAGATATAAGCTATAAGGTTGGGTTCCTTTCAACCTTCTGTGGTGTAGTGGTAGCGCCTTGACTTAGTAATCATAAGTCCTAGGTTCGAGTCCCGGTCGGGGTAAAAAAATGATTCATGTTCTCACATATGGAATGTTCTTAATTGATAATTTCATGGCCCGAATGAGATTGGGAATTGAATTAAATGCTAAAATGAAGCCATGAGTGAGGTTGGGGAATCTGTAATATGAACATAGTGGCATTCAGTTAGAATGCGTTCATTCCTAAGTATAGCAGAAAGAAGCTGTATGGTTGGGTTCCTTTTAACCTTCTGTGGTGTAGTGGTAGCGCCTTGACTTAGTAATCATAAGTCCTAGGTTCGAGTCCTGGTCAGGGTAAAAAAATGATTCATGTTGTCACATATGTAATGTGCTTAATTGATAATTTCATGGCCCAAATGAGATTGGGAATTGAATTAAATGCTAAAATGAAGCCATGAGTGAGGTTGGGGAATCTGTAATATGAACATAGTGGCATTCAGTTAGAATGCGTTCATTCCTAAGTATAGCAGATATAAGCTGTAAGGTTGGGTTCCTTTTAACCTTCTGTGGTGTAGTGGTAGCGCCTTGACTTAGTAATCATAAGTCCTAGGTTCGAGTCCCGGTCGGGGTAAAAAAATGATTCATGTTTTCACATATGGAATGTGCTTAATTGATAATTTCATGGCCCGAATGAGATTGGGAATTGAATTAAATGCTAAAATGAAGCCATGAGTGAGGTTGGGGAATCTGTAAAATGAACATAGTGGCATTCAGTTAGAATGCGTTCATTCCTAAGTATATCAGATATAAGCTGTAAGGTTGGGTTCCTTTTAACCTTCTGATGTGTAGTGGTAGCTCCTTGACTTAGTAATCATAAGTCCTAGGTTCGAGTCCCGGTCGGGGTAAAAAAATGATTCATGTTTTCACATATGTAATGTGCTTAATTGATAATTTCATGGCCCGAATGAGATTGGGAATTGAATTAAATGCTAAAATGAAGCCATGAGTGAGGTTGGGGAATCTGTAATATGAACATAGTGGCATTCAGTTAGAATGCGTTCATTCCTAAGTATGGCAGATATAAGCTGTAAGGTTGGGTTCCTTTTAACTTTCTGTGGTGTAGTGGTAGCGCCTTGACTTAGTAATCATAAGTCCTACGTTCGAGTCCCGGTCGGGGTAAAAAAAAATGATTCATATGTATGTATATATATATATATATATATATATATATATATATATATATATATATATATATATATATATATATATATATATATATATATATATATATATATATATATATATATATATATATATATATATATATATATATATATATATATATATATATATATATATATATATATATATATATATATATATATATATATATATATATATATATATATATATATATATATATATATATATATATATATATATATATATATATATATATATATATATATATATATATATATAAATATATAATAATATATATATATATATATATATATATATATATATATATATATATATATATATATATATATATATATATATATATATATATATATATATATACATACATACATACATACATGCATGCATGCATACATACATACATACATACATACATACATACATACATACATACATACATACATACATACATACATACATACATACATACATACATACATACATACATACATACATACATACATACATACATACATACATACATACATACATACATACATACATACATACATACATACATACATACATACATACATACATACATACATACATACATACATACATACATACATACATACATACATACATACATACATACATACATACATACATACATACATATATATATATATATATATATATATATATATATATATATATATATATATATATATATATATATATATATATATATATATATATATATATATATATATATATATATATATATATATATATATATATATATATATATATATTTTTAAAAAATATCAGATAAGCACATTACATATTTGAAAACATGAATCATTTTTTACCCCGACCGGGACTCTACACCATAGAAGGTTAAAAGGAATCCAACTTTATAACGCCTTGACTTAGTAATCATAAATCCTAGGTTCGAGTCCCGGTCGGGGTAAAAAATGATTCATGTTTTCACATATATAATGTGCTTATTTGATAATTTCATGGCCAGAATGAGATTGGGAATTGAATTAAAAGCTAAAATGAAGCCAGGGATGAGGTTGGTGAATCTGAAATATGAACATAGTGGCATTCAGTTAGAATGCGTTCATTCCTAAGTATAGCAGATATAAGCTAAAAGGTTGGATTCCGTTTAACCTTCTGTGTTGTAGTGGTAGCGCCTTGACTTAGTAATCATAAGTCCTAGGTTCGAGTCCCGGTCGGGGTTAAAAAATGATTCATGTTTTCACATATGTAATGTGATTATCTGATAATTTCATGGCCCGAATGAGATTGGGAATTGAATTAAATGCTAAAATGAAGCCACGAGTGAGGTTGGAGAATCTGTAATATGAACATAGTGGCATTCAGTTAGAATGCGTTCATTCCTAAGTATAGCAGATATAAGCTATAAGGTTGGATTCCTTTTAACCTTCTGTGGTGTAGTGGTAGCCCCTTGACTTAGTAATCATAAGTCCTAGGTTCGAGTCCTGGTCGGGGTAAAAAATGATTCATGTTTTCACACATGTAATGTGCTTATCTGATAATTTCATGGCCCGAATGAGATTGGGAATTGAACTAAATGCTAAAATGAAGCCACGAATGAGTTTGGGGAATCTGTAATATGAACATAGTGGTATTCAGTTAGAATACATTCATTCCTAAGTATAGCAGATATAAACTATAAGGTTGGATTCCTTTTAACCTTCTGTGGTGTAGTGGTAGCGCCTTGACTTAGTAATCATAAGTCCTAGGATCGAGTCCTGGTCGGGGTAAAAAATTATTCATGTTTTCACATATGTAATGTGCTTAATTGATAATTTCATGGCCCGAATGAGATTGGGAATTGAATTAAATGCTAAAATGAAGCCACGAGTGAGTTTGGGAATCTGTAATATGAACATAGTGGCATTCAGTTAGAATGCGTTCATTCCTAAGTATAGCAGATATTAGCTATAAGGTTGGACTCCTTTTAACCTTCTGTGTTTTAGTGGTAGCGCCTTGACTTAGTAATCATAAGTCCTAGGTTCGAGTCCCGGTCGGCGTTAAAAAATTATTCATGTTTTCACATATGTAATGTGATTATTTGATAATTTCATGGCCCGAATAAGATTGGAAAATGAATTAAATGCTAAAATGAAGCCTTGAGTGAGGTTGGGGAATCTGTAATATGAACATAGTGGCATTCAGTTAGAATGTGTTCATTCCTAAGTATAGCAGATATAAGCTATAAGGTTGGATTCCTTTTAACCTTCTGTGGTGTAGTGGTAGCTCCTTGACTTAGTAATCATAAATCCTAGGTTCGAGCCCCGATCGTATTAAAAAATGATTCATGTTTTCACATATTAAATGTGCTTATCTGATAAATTCATGGCCCAAATGAGATTGGGAAATGAATTAAATGCTAAAATGAAGCCACGAGTGAGGTTGGGGAATCTGTAATATGAACATAGTGGCATTCAGTTAGAATGCATTCATTCCTAAGTATAGCAGATATAAGCTATAAGGTTGGATTTCTTTTAACCTTCTGTTGTGTAGTGGTAGCGCCTTGACTTAGTAATCATGAGTCCTAGGCTCGAGTCCTGGTCGGGGTAAAAAATGATTCATGTTTTCACATATGTAATGTGCTTATCTGATAATTTCATGGCCCGAATGAGATTGGGAATTGAATTAAATGCTAAAATGACACCACGAGTGAGGTTGGGGAATCTGTAATATGAACATAGTGGCATTCAGATAGAATGCGTTCATTCCCAAGTATAGCAGATATAAGGTATAAGGTTGAATTCCTTTTAGGTTTCTGTGGTGGAGTGGTTGCACCTTTACTTAGTAATCATAAGTCCTAGGTTCGAGTCCAAGTTGGGGTAAAAAATTATTCATGTTTTCACATATGTAATGTGCTTATCTGATAATTTCATGGAACAAATGAGATTGAGAATTGAATTAAATGCTAAAATGAAGACACTAGTGATGCTGGGGAATCAGTAATATGAACATAGTGGCATTCAGTTACGATGCGCTCATTCCTAAGTATAGCAGATAAAAGATATAAGGTTGGATTCTTTTTAACCTTCTGTGGTGTAGTGGTAGCGCCTTGACTTAGTAATCATAAATCCTAGGTTCGAGTCCCAGTAGGGGTAAAAAATGATTCATGTTTTCACATATGTAATGTGCTTATCTGATAATTTCATGGCCCGAATGAGATTGGGAATTGAATTAAATGCTAAAATGAAGCCACGAGTGAGGTTGGGGAATCTGTAATATGAACATATTGGCATTCAGATAGAGAGCGTTCATTCCTATGTATAGCATATATAAGCTATAAGGTTGGATTCCTTTTAACCTTCTGTGGCGTAGTGGTAGCTCCTTGACTTAGTAATCAAAAGTCCTAGTTTCGAGTCCTGGTCGGGGTAAAGAATGATTCATGTTTTCACATATGTAATGTGCTTATCTGATAATTTCATGGCCCGAATGATATTGGGAATTGAATTAAATGCTAAAATGAAGCCATGAGTGAGGTTTGGGAATCTGTAATATGAACATAGTGGCATTCAGTTAGAATGCGTTCATTCCTAAGTATAGCAGATATAAGCTGTAAGGTTGGGTTCCTTTTAACCTTCTGTGGTGTAGTGGTAGCGCCTTGACTTAGTAATCATAAGTCCTAGGTTCGAGTCCCGGTCGGGGTAAAAAAATGATTCATGTTTTCACATATGTAATGTGCTTAATTGATAATTTCATGGCCCGAATGAGATTGGGAATTGAATTAAATGCTAAAATGAAGCCATGAGTGAGGTTGGGGAATCTGTAATATGAACATAGTGGCATTCAGTTAGAATGCGTTCATTCCTAAGTATAGCAGATATAAGCTGTAAGGTTGGGTTCCTTTTAACCTTCTGTGGTGTAGTGGTAGCGCCTTGACTAAGTAATCATAAGTAGTAGGTTCGAGTCCCGGTCGGGGTAAAAAAAATGATTCATATGTATGTATATATTTATATATATATATATATATATATATATATATATATATATATATATATATATATATATATATATATATATATATATATTATATATATATACATTTATATATATATATATATATATATATATATATATATATATATATATATATATATATATATATATATATATATATATATATATATATATATATATATATATATATATATATATATGTATATATATATATATATATATATATATATATATATATATATATATATATATATATATATATATATATATATATATATATATATATATATATATATATATATATATATATATATATATATATATATATATATATATATATATATATATACATATATATATATATATATATATATATATATATATATATATATATATATATATATATATATATATATATATATATATATATATATGTATATATATATATATATATATATATATATATATATATATATATATATATATATATATATATATATATATATATATATATATATATATATATATATATATATATATATATATATATATATATATATATATATATATTTTAATATATATATATACATATAGATATATATATATATATATATATATATATATATATATATATATATATATATATATATATATATATATATATATATATATATATATATAAATTATCAGATAAGCACATTACATATGTGAAAACATGAATCATTTTTTACCCCGACCGGGACTCTAGGTTCGAGTCCCGGTCGGGGTAAAAAAAAATGATTCATATATATATATATATATATATATATATATATATATATAAATACATTTATATATATATATATATATATATATATATATATATATATATATATATATATATATATATATATATATATACATTTATATATATATATATATATATATATATATATATATATATATATATATATATATATATATATATATATATATATATATATATATATTATATATATATATATATATATATGTATATATATATATATATATATATATATATATATATATATATATATATATATATATACATATATATATATATATATATATATATATATATATATATATATATATATATATATATATATATATATATATATATATATATATATATACATATATATATATATATATATATATATATATATATATATATATATATATATATATATATATATATATATATATATATATATATATATATATATATATATATATATATATATATATATATATATATATATATATATATATATATTATATATATATATACATATAGATATATGTATATATATTTAAAAATTATCAGATAAGCACATTACATATGTGAAAACATGAATCATTTTTTACCCCTACCGGGACTCTACACCACAGAAGGTTAAAAGGAATCCAACCTTATAACGCCTTGCCTTAGTAATCATAAATCCTAGGTTCGAGTCCCAGTCGGGGTAAAAAATGATTCATGTTTTCACATATGTAATGTGCTTATTTGATAATTTCATGGAACGAATGATATTGGGAATTGAATTAAAAGCTAAAATGAAGCCACGGATGAGGTTGGTGAATCTGAAATATGAACATAATGGCATTCAGTTAGAATGCGTTCATTCCTAAGTATAGCAGATATAAGCTATAAGGTTGGATTCCTTTTAACCTTCTGTGGTGTAGTGGTAGCGCCTTGACTTAGTAATCATAAGTCCTAGGTTCGAATCCCAGTCGGGGTAAAAAATGATTCATGTTTTCACACATGTAATGTGCTTATCTGATAATTTCATGGCCCGAATGAGATTAGGAATTGAATTAAATGCTAAAATGAAGCCACGAATGAGTTTCGGGAATCTGTAATATGAACATAGTGGTATTCAGCTAGAATACATTCATTCCTAAGTATAGCAGATATAAACTATAAGGTTGGATTCCTTTTAACCTTCTGTGGTGTAGTGGTAGCGCCTTGACTTAGTAATCATAAGTCGTAGGATCGAGTCCTGGTCGGGGTAAAAAATTATTCATGTTTTCACATATGTAATGTGCTTATCTGATAATTTCATGGCCCGAATGAGATTGGGAATTGAATTAAATGCTAAAATGAAGCCACGAGTGAATTTGGGGAATCTGTAATATGAACATAGTGGCATTCAGTTAGAATGCGTTCATTCCTAAGTATAGCAGATATAAGCTATAAAGGTTGGATTCCTTTCAACCTTCTGTGTTGTAGTGGTAGCGCCTTGACTTAGTAATCATAAGTCCTAGGTTCGAGTCCCGGTCGGCGTTAAAAAATGATTCATGTTTTCACATATGTAATGTGATTATCTGATAAGCTCATGTCCCGAATAAGATTGGGAAATGAATTAAATGCTAAAATGAAGCCTTGAGTGAGGTTGGGGAATCTGTAATATGAACATATTGGAATTCAGTTAGAATGCGTTCATTCCTAAGTATAGCAGATATAAGCTATAAGGTTGGATTCCTTTTAACCTTCTGTGGTGTAGTGGTAGCGCCTTGACTTAGTAATCATGAACCCTAGGTTCGAGCCCTGATCGTATTAAAAAATGATTCATGTTTTCACATATTAAATGTGCTTATCTGATAAATTCATGGCCCGAATGAGATTGGGAATTGAATTAAATGCTAAAATGAAGCCACGAGTGAGGTTGGGGAATCTGTAATATGGACATAGTGGCATTCAGATAGAATGCGTTCATTCCTAAGTATAGCAGATATAAGCTATAAGGTTGAATTCCTTTTAGGTTTCTGTGGTGGAGTGGTTGCACCTTTACTTAGTAATCATAAGTCCTAGGTTCGAGTCCAAGTTGGGGTAAAAATGATTCATGTTTTCACATATGTAATGTGCTTATCTGATAATTTCATGGAACAAATGAGATTGAGAATTGAATTAAATGCTAAAATGAAGCCACTAGTGATGCTGGGGAATCAGTAATCTGATCATAGCGGCATTCAGTTACGATGCGCTCATTCCTAAGTATAGCAGATACAAGATATAAGGTTGGATTCTTTTTAACCTTCTGTGGTGTAGTGGTAGCGCCTTGACTTAGTAATCATAAATCCTAGGTTCGAGTCCCAGTAGGGGTAAAAAATGATTCATGTTTTCACATATGTAATGTGCTTATCTGATAATTTCATGGCCCGAATTAGATTGGGAATTGAATTAAATGCTAAAATGAAGCCACGAGTGAGGTTGGGGAATCTGTAATATGAACATATTGGCATTCAGATAGAGAGCGTTCATTCCTATGTATAGCATATATAAGCTATAAGGTTGGATTCCTTTTAACCTTCTGTGGCGTAGTGGTAGCTCCTTGACTTAGTAATCAAAAGTCCTAGTTTCGAGTCCTGGTCGGGGTAAAGAATGATTCATGTTTTCACATATGTAATGTGCTTATCTGATAATTTCATGGACCGAATGATATTGGGAATTGAATTAAATGCTAAAATGAAGCCATGAGTGAGGTTTGGGAATCTGTAATATGAACATAGTGGCATTCAGTTAGAATGCGTTCATTCCTAAGTATAGCAGATATAAGCTGTAAGGTTGGGTTCCTTTTAACCTTCTGTGGTGTAGTGGTAGCGCCTTGACTTAGTAATCATAAGTCCTAGGTTCGAGTCCCGGTCGGGGTAAAAAAATGATTCATGTTTTCACATATGTAATGTGCTTAATTGATAATTTCATGGCCCGAATGAGATTGGGAATTGAATTAAATGCTAAAATGAAGCCATGAGTGAGGTTGGGGAATCTGTAATATAAAAATAGTGGCATTCAGTTAGAATGCGTTCATTCCTAAGTATAGCAGATATAAGCTGTAAGGTTGGGTTCCTTTTAACCTTCTGTGGTGTAGTGGTAGCGCCTTGACTTAGTAATCATAAGTCCTAAATTCGAGTCCCGGTCGGGGTAAAATAATGATTCAAGTTTTCATATATGTAATGTGCTTAATTGATAATTTCATGGCCCGAATGAGATTGGGAACTGAATTAAATGCTAAAATGAAGCCATGAGTGAGGTTGGGGAATCTGTAATATGAACATAGTGGCATTCAGTTAGAATGCGTTCATTGCTAAGTATAGCAGATATAAGCTGTAAGGTTGGGTTCCTTTTAACCTTCTGTGGTGTAGTGGTAGCGCCTTGACTTAGTAATCATAAGTAGTAGGTTCGAGTCCCGGTCGGGGTAAAAAAAAATGATTCATATGTATGTATATATATATATATATATATATATATATATATATATATATATATATATATATATATATATATATATATATACATTTATATATATATATATATATATATATATATATATATATATATATATATATATATATATATATATATATATATATATATATATATATATATATATATATATATATATATATATATATATATATATATATATATATATATATATATATATATATATATATATATATTTTAATATATATATACATATAGAGATATATATATATATATATATATATATATATATATATATATATATATATATATATATATATATATATATATATATATATATATATATATATATATATATATATATATATATATATATATATATATATATATATATATATATATATATATATATATATATATATATATATATATATATATATATATATATATATATATATATATATATATATATATATATATATATATATATATAAATTATCAGATAAGCACATTACATAAGTGAAAACATGAATCATTTTTTACCCCGACCGGAACTCTAGGTTCGAGTCCCGGTCGGGGTAAAAAAAAATGATTCATATGTATGTATATATATATATATATATATATATATATATATATATATATATATATATATATATATATATATATATATATATATATATACATTTATATATATATATATATATATATATATATATATATATATATATATATATATATATATATATATATATATATATATATATATATGTATATATATATGTATATATATATATATATATATATATATATATATATATATATATATATATATATATATATATATATATATATATATATATATATATTTATATATATATATATATATATATATATATATATATATATATATATATATATATATATATATATATATATATATATATATATATATATATATATATATATATATATATATATATATATATATATATATATATATATATATATATATATATATATATATATATATATATATATATATATATATATATATATATATATATATATATATATATATATATATATATATATATATATATATATATATATATATATATATATATATATATATATATATATATATATATATATATATATATATATATATATATATATATATATATATATATATATATATATATATATATATATATATATATATATATATATATATATATATATATATATATATATATATATATATATATATATATATATATATTTTAATATATATATATATACATATAGATATATATATATATATATTTAAAAATTATCAGATAAGCACATTACATATGTGAAAACATGAATCATTTTTTACCCCGACCGGGACTCTACACCACAGAAGGTTAAAAGGAATCCAACCTTATAACGCCTTGCCTTAGTAATCATAAATCCTAGGTTCGAGTCCCAGTCGGGGTAAAAAATGATTCATGTTTTCACATATGTAATGTGCTTATTTGATAATTTCAAAAACGAATGATATTGTCAATTGAATTAAAAGCTAAAATGAAGCCACGGATGAGGTTGGTGAATCTGAAATATGAACATAATGGCATTCAGTTAGAATGCGTTCATTCCTAAGTATAGCAGATATAAGCTATAAGGTTGGATTCCTTTTAACCTTCTGTGGTGTAGTGGTAGCGCCTTGACTTAGTAATCATAAGTCCTAGGTTCGAATCCCAGTCGGGGTAAAAAATGATTCATGTTTTCACACATGTAATGTGCTTATCTGATAATTTCATGGCCCGAATGAGATTAGGAATTGAATTAAATGCTAAAATGAAGCCACGAATGAGTTTCGGGAATCTGTAATATGAACATAGTGGTATTCAGTTAGAATACATTCATTCCTAAGTATAGCAGATATAAACTATAAGGTTGGATTCCTTTTAACCTTCTGTGGTGTAGTGGTAGCGCCTTGACTTAGTAATCATAAGTCGTAGGATCGAGTCCTGGTCGGGGTAAAAAATTATTCATGTTTTCACATATGTAATGTGCTTATCTGATAATTTCATGGCCCGAATGAGATTGGGAATTGAATTAAATGCTAAAATGAAGCCACGAGTGAATTTGGGGAATCTGTAATATGAACATAGTGGCATTCAGTTAGAATGCGTTCATTCCTAAGTATAGCAGATATAAGCTATAAAGGTGGAATTCCTTTCAACCTTCTGTGTTGTAGTGGTAGCGCCTTGACTTAGTAATCATAAGTCCTAGGTTCGAGTCCCGGTCGGCGTTAAAAAATGATTCATGTTTTCACATATGTAATGTGATTATCTGATAAGCTCATGTCCCGAATAAGATTGGGAAATGAATTAAATGCTAAAATGAAGCCTTGAGTGAGGTTGGGGAATCTGTAATATGAACATATTGGAATTCAGTTAGAATGCGTTCATTCCTAAGTATAGCAGATATAAGCTATAAGGTTGGATTCCTTTTAACCTTCTGTGGTGTAGTGGTAGCGCCTTGACTTAGTAATCATGAACCCTAGGTTCGAGCCCTGATCGTATTAAAAAATGATTCATGTTTTCACATATTAAATGTGCTTATCTGATAAATTCATGGCCCGAATGAGATTGGGAATTGAATTAAATGCTAAAATGAAGCCACGAGTGAGGTTGGGGAATCTGTAATATGGACATAGTGGCATTCAGATAGAATGCGTTCATTCCTAAGTATAGCAGATATAAGCTATAAGGTTGAATTCCTTTTAGGTTTCTGTGGTGGAGTGGTTGCACCTTTACTTAGTAATCATAAGTCCTAGGTTCGAGTCCAAGTTGGGGTAAAAATGATTCATGTTTTCACATATGTAATGTGCTTATCTGATAATTTCATGGAACAAATGAGATTGAGAATTGAATTAAATGCTAAAATGAAGCCACTAGTGATGCTGGGGAATCAGTAATCTGAACATAGTGGCATTCAGTTACGATGCGCTCATTCCTAAGTATAGCAGATACAAGATATAAGGTTGGATTCTTTTTAACCTTCTGTGGTGTAGTGGTAGCGCCTTGACTTAGTAATCATAAATCCTAGGTTCGAGTCCCAGTAGGGGTAAAAAATGATTCATGTTTTCACATATGTAATGTGCTTATCTGATAATTTCATGGCCCGAATTAGATTGGGAATTGAATTAAATGCTAAAATGAAGCCACGAGTGAGGTTGGGGAATCTGTAATATGAACATAATGGCATTCAGATAGAGAGCGTTCATTCCTATGTATAGCATATATAAGCTATAAGGTTGGATTCCTTTTAACCTTCTGTGGCGTAGTGGTAGCTCCTTGACTTAGTAATCAAAAGTCCTAGTTTCAAGTCCTGGTCGGGGTAAAGAATGATTCATGTTTTCACATATGTAATGTGCTTATCTGATAATTTCATGGACCGAATGATATTGGGAATTGAATTAAATGCTAAAATGAAGCCATGAGTGAGGTTTGGGAATCTGTAATATGAACATAGTGGCATTCAGTTAGAATGCGTTCATTCCTAAGTATAGCAGATATAAGCTGTAAGGTTGGGTTCCTTTTAACCTTCTGTGGTGTAGTGGTAGCGCCTTGACTTAGTAATCATAAGTCCTAGGTTCGAGTCCCGGTCGGGGTAAAAAAATGATTCATGTTTTCACATATGTAATGTGCTTAATTGATAATTTCATGGCCCGAATGAGATTGGGAATTGAATTAAATGCTAAAATGAAGCCATGAGTGAGGTTGGGGAATCTGTAATATAAAAATAGTGGCATTCAGTTAGAATGCGTTCATTCCTAAGTATAGCAGATATAAGCTGTAAGGTTGGGTTCCTTTTAACCTTCTGTGGTGTAGTGGTAGCGCCTTGACTTAGTAATCATAAGTCCTAAATTCGAGTCCCGGTCGGGGTAAAATAATGATTCAAGTTTTCATATATGTAATGTGCTTAATTGATAATTTCATGGCCCGAATGAGATTGGGAACTGAATTAAATGCTAAAATGAAGCCATGAGTGAGGTTGGGGAATCTGTAATATGAACATAGTGGCATTCAGTTAGAATGCGTTCATTGCTAAGTATAGCAGATATAAGCTGTAAGGTTGGGTTCCTTTTAACCTTCTGTGGTGTAGTGGTAGCGCCTTGACTTAGTAATCATAAGTAGTAGGTTCGAGTCCCGGTCGGGGTAAAAAAAAATGATTCATATGTATGTATATATATATATATATATATATATATATATATATATATATATATATATATATATATATATATATATATATATATATATATATATATATATATATATATATATATATATATATATATATATATATATATATATATATATATATATATATATATATATATATTTTAATATATATATACATATAGATATATATATATATATATATATATATATATATATATATATATATATATATATATATATATATATATATATATATATATATATATATATATATATATATATATATATATATATATATATATATATATATATATATATATATATATATATAAATTATCAGATAAGCACATTACATATGTGAAAACATGAATCATTTTTTACCCCGACCGGAACTCTAGGTTCGAGTCCCGGTCGGGGTAAAAAAAAATGATTCATATGTATGTATATATATATATATATATATATATATATATATATATATATATATATATATATATATATATATATATATATATATATATAATTTATATATATATATATATATATATATATATATATATATATATATATATATATATATATATATATATATATATATATATATATATATATATATATATATATATATATATATATATATATATATATATATATATATATATATATATATATATATATATATATATATATATATATATATATATATATATATATATATATATATATATATATATATATATATATATATATATATATATATATATATATATATATATATATATATATATATATATATATATATATATATATATATATATATATATATATATATATATATATATATATATATATATATATATATATATATATATATATATATATATATATATATATATATATATATATATATATATATATATATATATATATATATATATATATATATATTTATATATATATATATACATATAGATATATATATATATATTTAAAAATTATCAGATAAGCACATTACATATGTGAAAACATGAATCATTTTTTACCCCGACCGGGACTCTACACCACAGAAGGTTAAAAGGAATCCAACCTTATAACGCCTTGCCTTAGTAATCATAAATCCTAGGTTCGAGTCCCAGTCGGGGTAAAAAATGATTCATGTTTTCACATATGTAATGTGCTTATTTGATAATTTCAAAAACGAATGATATTGTCAATTGAATTAAAAGCTAAAATGAAGCCACGGATGAGGTTGGTGAATCTGAAATATGAACATAATGGCATTCAGTTAGAATGCGTTCATTCCTAAGTATAGCAGATATAAGCTATAAGGTTGGATTCCTTTTAACCTTCTGTGGTGTAGTGGTAGCGCCTTGACTTAGTAATCATAAGTCCTAGGTTCGAATCCCAGTCGGGGTAAAAAATGATTCATGTTTTCACACATGTAATGTGCTTATCTGATAATTTCATGGCCCGAATGAGATTAGGAATTGAATTAAATGCTAAAATGAAGCCACGAATGAGTTTCGGGAATCTGTAATATGAACATAGTGGTATTCAGTTAGAATACATTCATTCCTAAGTATAGCAGATATAAACTATAAGGTTGGATTCCTTTTAACCTTCTGTGGTGTAGTGGTAGCGCCTTGACTTAGTAATCATAAGTCGTAGGATCGAGTCCTGGTCGGGGTAAAAAATTATTCATGTTTTCACATATGTAATGTGCTTATCTGATAATTTCATGGCCCGAATGAGATTGGGAATTGAATTAAATGCTAAAATGAAGCCACGAGTGAATTTGGGGAATCTGTAATATGAACATAGTGGCATTCAGTTAGAATGCGTTCATTCCTAAGTATAGCAGATATAAGCTATAAAGGTGGAATTCCTTTCAACCTTCTGTGTTGTAGTGGTAGCGCCTTGACTTAGTAATCATAAGTCCTAAGTTCGAGTCCCGGTCGGCGTTAAAAAATGATTCATGTTTTCACATATGTAATGTGATTATCTGATAAGTTCATGTCCCGAATAAGATTGGTAAATGAATTAAATGCTAAAATGAAGCCTTGAGTGAGGTTGGGGAATCTGTAATATGAACATATTGGCATTCAGTTAGAATGCGTTCATTCCTAAGTATAGCAGATATAAGCTATAAGGTTGGATTCCTTTTAACCTTCTGTGGTGTAGTGGTAGCGCCTTGACTTAGTAATCATGAATCCTAGGTTCGAGCCCTGATCGTATTAAAAAATGATTCATGTTTTCACATATTAAATGTGCTTATCTGATAAATTCATGGCCCGAATGAGATTGGGAATTGAATTAAATGCTAAAATGAAGCCACGAGTGAGGTTGGGGAATCTGTAATATGGACATAGTGGCATTCAGTTAGAATGCGTTCATTCCTAAGTATAGCAGATATAAGCTATAAGGTTGGATTCCTTTTAACCTTCTGTGGTGTAGTGGTAGCGCCTTGACTTAGTAATCATAAGTCCTAGGCTCGAGTCCTGGTCGGGGTAAAAAATGATTCATGTTTTCACATATGTAATGTGCTTTTCTGATAATTTCATGGCCCGAATGAGATTGGGAATTGAATTAAATGCTAAAATGACGCCACGAGTGAGGTTGGGGAATCTGTAATATGAACATAGTGGCATTCAGATAGAATGCGTTCATTCCTAAGTATAGCAGATATAAGCTATAAGGTTGAATTCCTTTTAGCCTTCTGTGGTGGAGTATTAGCGCCTTTACTTAGTAATCATAAGTCCTAGGTTCGAGTCCCGGTCGGGGTAAAAAATTATTCATGTTTTCACATATGTAATGTGCTTATCTGATAATTTCATGGAACGAATGAGATTGAGAATTGAATTAAATGCTAAAATGAAGCCACTAGTGATGCTGGGGAATCAGTAATATGAACATAGTGGCATTCAGTTAGAATGCGCTCATTTCTAAGTATAGCAGATACAA
>JAXCGZ010023307.1:10000-22500 GCA_037179515.1 Halocaridina rubra
TAAGAATATGCAGATGGTTATTCGACTGTGTGAACTTGTTGATATGACTCTGTTGCTCTATGTAAGTCGTGGTATACGGTCTTGTGACATTTACAGAAATCATTATCTTGGTGATTACTGCTGTTACTTCTGTAGATACTAATTTTGTGATTAAAACACCGTCAGTAATAATAATAATAATAATAATAATAATAATAATAATAATAATAATAATAATAATAATAATAATAATAATAATAATAATAATAATAATAATAATAATAATAATAACAATAATAATAATAACAATAATAATAATAATAATAATAATAATAATAATAATAATAATAATAATAATAATAATAATAATAATAAAAATAATAATAATAATAATAATAATAATAATAATAATAATAATAATAATAATAATAATGATAATTATCATTATTATTGTTATTATTATTATCATTATTATTATTATTATTATTATTATTATTATTATTATTATTATTATTATTATTATTATTATCATTATTATTACTATCATTATTATTTTTAATATTATTATTATTATTATTATTATTATTATTATTATTATTATTATTATTATTATTACTGTTATTATTATTATTATTTTTATTATTATAATTATATTATTATTATTATTATTATTATTATTATTATTATTATTATTATTATTATTATTATTATTATTATTTTAACAGCAAAAATCTTTGTTTTTACAACTGCAGCTGAAATCAGACAAACACACATTTGGGTACAGATGTGTTCCATGTTAATGCCAGGAGCGAATACAGACTACGTTAAGGGCTTTAAATTTCCCCCCGCATTCTCTCACGTTATTAAAAGTAAGCTTACTTGCACTTTTCCGACCGAAAAAAAGAAGAGAGAGAGGGAATAATGGAAGTTGGTAATACTGCTTTGTTCGGAATGCTCATATTGTACTGCAATCCATCAACCTCCTGAGCTCTAGTGAAATAAATGACCTAGTGTATGTGTGTGTGTGTGTGTGTGTGTGTGTGTGTGTGTGTGTGTGTGTGTGTGTGTGTGTGTGGCTTTTAAGAAATGCATCATTTGGATGCGGAAAGAAAATATTGAATAAAAGTTGAGTAAAATAACCTTCAGTAGCGTTTTCATTTGAAGTGAGCGTGTGTGTGTGTGTGTGTGTGTGTGTGTGTGTGTGTGTGTGTGTGTGTGTGTGTGTGTGTGTGTGTGTGTGTGTGCGTTCATGTATGTGTGTAGATAGATAGATAGATAGATAGATAGATAGATAGATAGATAGATAGATAGATAGATAGATAGATAGATAGATAGATAGACAGACAGACAGACTGACTGACTGATTGATTGATATATTGACAGATAGATAGATAGAGAGATATTCTAATATACACATAATTAAATGTATAAATAGGAATCACATAACTACCATTGACTAGGATTCGACCATACAGCACAAAGACATTTAGTCGATATATTTGAGTCATTATCGACTGAGCCAATGATGTTAAAAGGAAATATGAAATCTCTTTGCTAAGAGTTAAAGCAGGGAATGGACACACTCTACTGAATATGTCTGTTCATATTACTCACATTTTCCAACATCGGCCTTGACGTCCTTCCGTATACCATTGAAATCCTTGTCCTATAGTCATATGCAATAATCAAATAAATAAATTATCATGTGTATACAGGAATTCAAATTCATGTATTCTTAAATTGATAATGTAAGACTGGTAGGTGGGGGATTGCCATATAATGGAGCAGTTTGGGTAAACCAGCTGCGTTGTCGGAGCTCATGGCAAAAGAGGTTTGCCAGTTTACCATGTGAGTGACTCAATCAAGGTGGTGGGAGAAATTATGGCAAACCATTATCCCCAAGGAGAAAAGAGGAGTGTACTAGGGATGATTGGTTTCTGGTGAAAGTTTGTGCCTTGATTCGGCCACTCCCTTACAAGGGGTATTGCGGCCATTGTGTATGCATGTTAAACATGAAACATATCAATGCCACCATAGCGGTCAAAAAACAAAATGGAAATAAATAGCTAAAATAGATTAATATTGCTCTACAGTTGTATTCCTCATTTTCAAAGCATTGAAATTAAACATTATCAAACTTCATATATGCATATCGCTTACTACTTACAGCTAGAGTTCCCAGACTAAGCGTCATCATAATATAACTTGCTGCAATAACATAACTTTTTTCTTTTCGGGGTGTCTTCATTAAAACTATCTAGCAAATCTTGGAACCTTTCCAAAACCATGAGCAAACTCCTTCGCATGTCTTTAGTAAAATGACTTAATGAAAACAAATCCACGGTTTCTTACGGTAACTATTAGCAAAGTTTCATAATGAATATTATGACGTCAGATGGGCTCCAGATAATAATTTTAAACGACGAGGAACTCTGAAGTTTGTCCTGGAAACTGTTGAGACGAAATTAAATGAACATTTTTGATAATTGTATATGATGATTTTTATATTAATAGTAATCATATTCATTTAAATGTAGAAGTGCTACGAATTCCTTACTCCATACGTAATCCCACTTCTAAGATGGGTAACCAAAGAAAAGTTCTCTTCGAAGAATCCAAATCAAACAAACAAACAAACAAACAAACAAACAAACAAACAAACATTTATTTCCATTTTGTACAATGGTTATTCAACATTAATAGTAACTTATAAGTAGACATGTAATTAAACTAATAAATAAGAGGGTTAGACATATAGTTAAATTAAGTGTAGCTTTCATAGAAAATAATAATGCTGTAATAAAAATGTTAACAATAATGTTAATAATAAAGTAGTAAGTATGCCACTAGATACAGGATCGTTAATATCGGCATCATTTCCATATTTGTTTCCTTACAATGAGAATAATTAGTTCTTAATGAGCAGCAACTATTTGTCCAAAAGAAAACTATATAGTTTGCTTTGAAAGCTGTGAAGGAGGATGCATTTTTAAGATGCTCTGGAATATTATTCCAGAGTGTTGGCCCTTTGATAGTGATCATCTTTGAATCTGCTTGTGTGTTTGTTCTGTGAATAAAGAGCTCACTGCTCTGTCTTGTGTTGGTTCCCCTTATATCCCTGACTGTTTTTAAATCAAATAGCTAGCTAGGATAATGATGGTCCAAAATTTTGAATACAAAAATATAAATAGCATAAGCGACCTTATTTTCTGCCCGCAGCCACCCAAGGTTATTGAGAGCTGGTGTGATGTGGTCATATTTTCTTATTCCTCCCAGGGCAACTCGAGCTGCAAAATTAATAAGCTTCTGTATTCTGTTTATCTGAGTCTTAGTGGTAGCTCCCCAAACAGTTGTGCAGTAATTAATGTGACTTAGGGCTTGAGATTCAACAACAGTTATTCGAGTGGTAGTCTCAAAATTGTCTTTTATACGTGATAAGTACATTAATGTTCCTGTAACCTGTTTGCATACTTTATCTATGTGGGAATCAAACAACATGTGGTTATCAAAGTGAATTCCTAGGTTTTTGACTGTTTTGCTAGGTGTGATAATATTGTCGCAAAAATTAATTGTTGTGTTTTCTGGAATTTGTGCTATGTGGAACCTTGAACCAATAAATATGCACTGTGTTTTACTTTCGTTAATTAACAGCCCAATTTCTTGGAAATAGGTTTTAATTTTTGACAGAGTGTTTTCTGCTCTTAATGTTAGCTCTGGGAGATTATTAATATCACCACTAAGGAGTAGTTGAGTGTTATCTGCATATTGTACGACTAGACAGTCAGAAATGAAAGAAGATAGATCATTTACGTAAATGGAGAAGAGGATAGGACCAAGTACTGATCCCTGTGGAACACCAAATGATGCATTTTTTGGCACAGAGATAATGTTGTTAAGACGTATGGACTGTTTACGATTAGATAGATACTCGCTAAACCAGCTTGGATCAATATTTGAGTTAAAAAATTTACTTAAAAGAATTTCATGGTTTACACTGTCGAAGGCTTTTGATAAGTCTTATAAAATAAGCAAAGATATTTTTTTCATATCTATATTATTATATATACTATTCGTAACTTTAAGCAGTGCAGTTTCCGTCGAGAGTTTTGGTCTGAAACCATGTTGGCTAATCGTTAGTAGTCTATTTGATTCTAAATATGACATAAGTTGGCATGCAACAATTTTTTCTAATATTTTAGAGAAAATGGGTAGCAGGGAAATGAGACGATAGTTTGTCACATCTTCTCTGTCCCCCTTTTTATGCAGAGGTATTACATGTGATATTTTCCAAGAGTCAGGAAACTTTTTAGTAACAATGGAAGTGTTCATAATAGTTAGAATATAGGATGCAATCATGGGTAGAGCATCTTTGATGAACTGAAATGGTATACCATCTGAACCATAAGAGCCAGAGTTTCTTAGGCTCTTTATGGTAAGAATTAGGGTAGCACAATCGATAGGATTTATCTTGAAGTACTCTCTTGTGTTTTCATTGGAAGAATTGTCATTTAAGCAATTACTCATATTCACTGAGTTGATGTTTTCTTGAGTTTTTTCATATGTATTTTTGCCAACGTTAGCAAAATAGTTATTAAAGTTATCTGCTTTGTCTTTCAACTCTGTAATATTTTCATAACTTTCTGAGGTACTCTTTTCATTTGGTATCATGCTTCTTATCACTTTCCATGTTGCTGCTGTATCATGTCTAGAGTCATTAAATTGTTTTTTTGTAAAAGTCATTTTTACTTACACTGATGAGAGATCTGACACGTTTCTTTTCTGTTTTATAACGTTCTCGGAGAGTCATATCATATCTATTCATTTTTAGCTCTTTTTGTATTTGATTTCTGATTTGCATTGCCTCTTTGATGTCATTAGTTAGCCAGGGGGCTGAGTGGCGGGTTATTTTTCTTGTTACAATGGGTGCACAACTATCTAAGCATTCAAGGAAGACTTTTGTTAAAATCTCAACCTGCAAATCGACGTTATCTGTGTATTTAATTCTATTAAGTGCATTTGTGTTGTTGATTAATGTTTCACAAAAGGTATTAGGGGAGTAATTTTTTAGACACCGGAATGTCTTGAGGAGAGGCTTCCTTTTCGGCTTGTTTATGTTTAGCATAGCAATGTTCAGCTCGTGGTCTGCAATTGGGCAGGGAACTACGTCCCAATAGGGTATACTTTCCACTTTATTTGTTATTATCAGATCTATAAGAGTCCTAGAATTAGGGGTTATGCGGGTCGGTTTTGTCACTATTTGTGTTAACTTCACAGTGTTGAACACCCTTTTCATTTTGTTATCTGCTGAGAGCAAGTCATCATTAAAATCACCAAGTATGTATATGGGTTTATGTCGCACACATATATTTCTGAATGTTTCTAGCAGATGATTGAATGAACTGGTAGGTGCTTTAGGGTGACGGTAAACACACCCTACAATGAAAGATGGAAGTTTCTGATACTGCACAGTGATCCATAAATCTTCGAGCTCCTCAGTTTTTTCTAAACCTGTGGTTATTTCTTATGCACTAAGATAATTTCTAACATAAATACAAACCCCACCCCCTCGGCCATGGTCATTGCGAAATATTTTAAACTCTGGGATATTCACATATTTATTTTCAGTTGTAGGAGGAAGCCAAGTTTCACTTACACAGAGGATGTCTATGTTGTAGTCTTTTGTTAGCATTATTATTTCCTCAAAATGAGCGAGCAGGGACTGAGCGTTCACATGTACTAATGTTACATTCTTACCATGTTTCATTGGGGTGGTATCCATAGTCATAGTTGTAGTTTCGACTGTGTGATTCTGCTGGGAATTCATCATTGTAGTGTGTTCTGGGGTTAGCCCATGGATCCTGGTGTCTGTACCTGCTGTTGGATGTGTAACGCTGGTTTGAGTACGTGCCGTGGTATGATCGGGCCTTCCCAACTTTTGTATGCCTAGGTGAGTGTCTAGGGTTGTAAGAGCCATCACTCCAGGAGAAGTCTCTTGTGCGTGGACGGCGATAAGAGAGGTTTGTATCGTGTCTCTTTCTGTAGTCTCGCGTATAGGGGATTGTTTCATTAGCTCTTTGCTGTTTATTTTGGTATGACTGTAGTTTGGGATATTTTGTAGAATACCCAGGTTGTGTCCATTGTTTACCCCCACGAAATGGCTGGACAATTGTGCCTGTAGGCCATTGATTCAGTTTGTAAGGTACATATTCAAATCCTTTCGATATAGTTATTGCGAAGGAAACCCAGTTTGGTTTGTGAGAAAGCTCCTTAATCAAGACTTCTTCAGAAGGAATTCCTTGATTTGTCAATGTATTACGTATTTCTCTCTCAAAGGGGTTGCCAGGAATGCGAATATATATTTGAGCTGTAACCCTTGCACTTGCATTATTGGGCAACTGTGGCTGTGGGGGAGAGGACTTCGATGGAATGTTTAGAATAGAGACTCCTGCTATTTTGTCTTTTCTGTTTTCTTCATTATTTTGCAGCCTATTGCTGGGTTGGTTATTTGTGCTAGAAGGTGTAATTTGGTTGTCCTGGTTAGTGATAGTTGCTGTGTTGTTAGGAGTAGTGGAGATTGACTCTATATCTTCTTCGCTGTTTTGCAACTCTTTACCAGGTTGGTTGTTTGTCCTGGGAAGAATCTTGTTCTGGTTAGTACCTGTTGTTGTATTGTTAGGAGTAATGGGGAAGGACGCTGTTGTTTCATCACTATTTTGTAACCTGTTACTGATTTGATTATTTATGCTAGATGGTGTATTCAGGTTGTCTTGATGACTATCACTTTTATCTGGATCTACCGCTTCTTCACTACCACTGTCACATTCGTCTCTCAATGCACTGAAGGAATTGTGAGTAGAGACAGAAAACATGGTTTGCAAAACCTGAGGGTTGTTGATAGAAGGGACATCATCGTTGTTAGGTGACAGCACTGAACTGAGAGGTGGAGATGTTTCTAATAGGAGTTTCAGCCTAGAATTATCTCTTTTAAGTAGGACAATGTCAGATTCTAGCAAACCCACCTTGTGTTGTAAGGCTTTCACCTTTTCAGCATCTGCTTCCAAAATTTTCACCTTATCTGCAAGACTTTCTATCATTCGATGTAGGTCTCCTAGGTCGTGTGTTTTTTTAGACTCTATGGATTCTACAACCGAAGTTTGAGGTTGAAAGAGTTTGTCAAGTTCACCATTCATTGAGATATTCAGGACACTTGCGCTAAAAGTTATTATGTTTGTAATTATCTCTTTTTTAATCGTTTTTTTATTATGTGTTTACCACTGTATTGGGGAAAGAGTTCCACTACCTTCGAAAGCAAAAGTTGACTTGTTTTGTACAGAGTGACTTTTTTAATTTTTTCCAATTCCCTTCTGATGTCCTCACGTGAATATACGAATATTCGGTCCAGAGATGATATAAACACTTCAGGAAAATTATCAGTATTTACACACGGAAGGTCAGAAAGGGCAACATTTTCCGATGAGGACATTCTGGTGTGAATGGGAGGGAAACTGCGGTATGAGGGGAACTGCAGGTTCACCTAAGAAAGGTCCTTTTTAGGTCGGTCGCTAGAGGTTGTGGTTGAAATCGGTAACACTGGGAGAGACACTCTCAACGGTTTCTGATATGTTATAAGATTTTAATGAATTTTCTTTGTATCTTTTTAAACACTAAAGTTGTAATAATCACTCTGACTTAAATTTGAAGATTTATATTTCAGTATGCTTTCGTTAATTATATAGCTGTGCATTTAAACTCTGTCACTTGATAAACGCAATATTATCGGGAGCTCAATGCGTACACGTCCTTTCACTCGAGTAATCCAGTCTTTTTATCTTCTTGTAGATAAAAGGTCAACATAATTCCACATCACCACCACACTGCTGGGGTCAGCCACAGGGAAAGTGGGTTTTGCATGTTGTTGATTGTTGCTTACCTTTATATCAGTCACAACTAATTCCTATTGGAATGAGATTGTTCATAGTCAGTATGGAGCTGCGGATTAAGGCTGATTGCCCTTCCTAGTGCCCCCTCCATGGGCTCAAACAAAGGTTGTACTGTACAAAATTCTAAATTTTCCTGACATTCATACTTCTACGGCAACATTCCAGAATGAAATATCCAAATCTCTTCCACTAATAAATTAAAATTGAAATTTTACTCAGTTAATAATCATTAATTTTTTTGTTAAAATATCTCAGCATAAAGATAAAGTTTTTTTCGAGTACTTTTTATTTAGCAAACGAGGATGTTATTTTCTTTTTAATGAACTTAAAAAGGTGGAGCAACCAGCTCAACTTAGTGTCGGTCTCAAGCCCTGATCGAAGGAGAGGGTTGTTGCATAAAGATCATTAATGCCTTAAAAGTCTGAATGAAAAGGAACACTAATCTTCGAGAGGCTAGTTATATGCAAAGACCCCATATGAGCAAGGGATGAGTTGCCGTTAGAGAAGAGAATGACGTCAGTATGCTAGTCATCTAGATTCTAGTGAGTTACAGTGACCCAATATAAATATGGGAAAAACTGTCTATATGTATGATAAGAAGTCAAAATTTGGCATTCAAGAGGCTAGTAAGATGCAGTACATATGAACATGGTGAAAGCTGCCGATACAGAATATGAAAGAGAATAGTACTGTACTGTACCCTCTAATACAATGCAAGCATTGCAGTATTGGAATACGTACCGATCAACTAACTCATGAAATCCTATTGTGGAAATAATTTTTAGATATTACGGTAAATCCAAGAATGATGTTATATAACTTGATAAGTCATTTGAATCGTGTCAGTTTTTTTCACGTGCTTATAACTGCAATAGTACAAAATTGAGAAGCGTGATTATATACTATGCGATGACGAGATCTTTAACACAAATTCTTGCTTCAATTTGGTATATAATGTGTCCCAATAGGAGGAAAACTCATGCTACAAAAGTGAATGATTATAATTTAAAAGAATATTTTCCGCTTGCGATAGCACGAAACTTGAGAGTCGTTTATTCTCCGTCTTGAGTCTCGTGTATGTTTATACACTTATCTATCTATCTATTTATCTATCTATATATCTATATATCTATCTGTCTATCTATTAATGTCTATTTATCTTTTAATGTATGTATGTATGTATGTATGTATGTATGTATGTATGTATGTATGTATGTATGTATGTATGTATGTATGTATGTATGTATGTATGTATGTATGTATGTAAGTACGTACGCATGAACGCACTTATGCACGAATGCACATATGTATGTATGTATGTATGTATGTATGTATGTATGTATATATGCATTTATGTGCGCATATATGTATGCGCGTGTGTGTGTTGTGTATGTGTCTATCTGTCTGTGTGTATATATTCCTTTAAAAAAAAAGTTAAGCTGTTAATGAAGGCGAATATGGTTTGTTTACTGAACCCGCTGAATTGACCGAAGCACCCAGATAAGGAATTGATTACTAACTATTATTCATTTCCTATAATTCTTTGTTTTCTGTAATACATTGCAAATTATTCGGTACTACGCAAAATATCGTTTTTTGCGAGAGCTATTTTATTATTATCATTATTATTATTATTATTTTTATTATTATTATTATTATTATTATTATTATTATTATTATTATTATTATTATTATTATTATTATTATTATTATTATTATTATTATTATTATTATTATTTTTATCATTATTCCCATATTGCTTTTTTATGTTAGATAAATGAAAGCTCGTTCTAGATATTATTAATTGTAATGCATATATTCAGACTTTTTAAAATTCGTATGTAATTGCAAAGAGTTAATAATATATATTGGAAACAATAATGTAGTGTGTTAATGTAGATGATATTATTTGTTATATATTTTTTAAACCATTTTGCAATAGTACTTCATGAACTTTAATGTGCAATTTACTTATATATTTCAGATGAGATATCCCCTCATGTACTTAAAAAATGCGCAAACTCAATATCAGTGGCACTAATTATCATATTTAAAAAGTCACTGGAGTCAGGGGAGATTCCAAGATGCTAGAAACAAGCAAACGTGATACCTAACTTTAAAATGGGAAGGAGGGATACGGCTCTGAACTATAGACCAGTTTCCTTGACCAGCATAGTTTGCAAAGTTATGGAGAAACTACTAAAGAAACATATCTCTCTTCACTTGGAATCCTTCAACTTTTTGTCAGTGAGGCAACATGGCTTCAGAGAAGGTAGATCAACAGTAACAAACTTATTAGAATTTTATGATGAAGTAAGCCGAATCTTACAGGAAAGAGAGGACTGGGCAGATTGCATATTCCTAGACTTCCAGAAAGCGTTTGACACTGTTCCACATAGGAGACTTATTACGGAGCTGCAAGCAATGGCTAGAATAGGTGGAAATGTCTTGGAATGGATAAAAACTTACTTAGAAGGAAGGGAACAGCTGGTTAGAGTAAGACACTCAGTGTCTGAATGGAGGAGTGCTAGTAGTGGAGTTCCACAGGGTTCAGTTTTAGGGCCACTTTTGTTCCTTGTATATGTAAATGACCTACCAGAGTTCGTAAATTAATTCATGAATATGTTTGCAGATGATGCAAAGATTGTGAACAAAGTAGGAAACGAGAACAATGGTAGAGAACTTCAGGAAGATCTAAATAGTCTGCATGAGTGGTTAGAAAAGTGGCTAATGAAATTCAATACTTTAAAATATAAGGTAATGAGAATGGGTACAAGTGCAAGAAGGCCCAAGCTTGAATACTCGGTGGCTGGAGTACAACTTCAAGAGACAGAAAATGAGAGAGATCAAGGCATAAACATACTGACAGATTTGTCTCCAGAAATACATATAAATGGCATAGTAAGGGCAGCATATGCATTCTTATCAAATGTAAGGGTAGCCTTCAGGCACATGGACAAGGAAATGTTCAGAAATATTTATGCAACCTATGTGAGGCCAAAACTCGAATATGGAGCCCCCTTTTGGAATCCGCACTTGAAAAAGCAAATAGCTAAGCTTGAAAAGTTTCAAAGACATGCCACGAAATTAGTGCCAGAAATACGTAATCTCAGTTATGATGAGAGGCTGAAAGGATTAGACTTACCATCACTCGAAGCTAGAAGATTGAGGGGGGATTTGGTGACAGAAGTTAAATTCCTTCATGGTTATGATAGAGTGGATAGGGATCGATATTTTTATATGGGAGGCTCTAGAACTAGAGCTCATAGCTTGAAGCTTCGTAAGAAAATTTCTTTGCAGGATGTAAGGAAATACTTTTTCAGTGTAAGAGTAGTTGATAATTGGACTTCGCTAAGCGAGGAGGTAGTTAATGCTATCTCAATCCATAGTTTTAAGGACATGATAAGTATCACAAAGTACAAAATGGAACCGATCAGACACGGGAAGATATGAGCTTTGGGCTCTTTCCCGTAAGCACAATTAGGTAATCAAACACACACACACACACACACACACATACACGCACACACATACACACACACACACACACACACACACACACACACACACACACACACATATATATATATATATATATATATATATATATATATATATATATATATATATATATATATATATATATGTATATATATATATATATATATATATATATATATATATATATATATATATATATATATATATATATATATATATATATAGAAAGAGTCATACCGGGACAGGCAGAGACTGCCCTCATTAATAAAGGCACGAGCACGAGAAAATACCCAGACGAAGGAAAAGAAAAAGGTTAAGGATAACGCAGAGATAAGGTAATGTCACGAAAAGGAAAACGACAGACAGAAAAAACAGTCAAAGTACAGAGGACTCAGAGATATGGAGGACTAGGCCCTGAAATGACAATAGATCTGCTTTTTGAAAGATGAAAGGTCATAAAAATTAGGAAAGACAGAAGGAGGAAGAGAGTTCCAGAGTCAGGAGGTAGATGGGAAGAAGCAGTTGCTGCACCTACCAATCCACGAGCTACAAATCTCCACACAGTACCTTTGAGATGAGACCGCTTGGCGAGTGTTACGTGGCCTTGGCAGTGGGGAAGGGATGCAACTTGCCAACTCATCAGAGCAGCGATGGAAGTAGTACTGATAGAAAAGAGAAAGGGAAGATACCTTACGGTGAAGAGAGAGAGATCCAGAATAGAAGTAAGAGAAGGATCTCTGCCTTAAATTCAACCCTATCAAGGAGATAAGCTCAAGAGGAAGCACCCCAGACATGTGAGCAGTATTCTATGCAGGGACGGATAAGACCATTATAAATTTCAAGTACCTGTAAAGAGGAAAAGTTGAACTACAGCATGCTGCCAAGATGAAGGATAGATACTGGTTGATAGAATGAGGCAAAAACGACGGCAAAACACGGGAGCCAGTTCATCAGAAAATTTCTTAAGGAACCTTGCAGGGATACCATCGGGACCAGATGTCTTGTTCGTCTTTAGCGAGCGAAGAACCTTATGAACTTTGCATGAAGAAAGGATAAGGGAGGGCATAGGGTTAGAGAGGA
>JAXCGZ010023307.1:32500-37500 GCA_037179515.1 Halocaridina rubra
TTGTATTAGGTTGATTTGTATTATTTAATTGGCAGAGAGCGTTAGAGAAAATGGCTTAAAATTTCCTACAAGGTACAAATTTCTATAATTTTCTTTTCTACTCAGTCTTCCAGGATACTGTATCCCTCTTCTGCCTTCTTTTATTCGCAATAACTTGTATAGCATTAGAATCGATTGTCTGTATAGCCCTTCTGTGTTAATCTTTGCATACTTTATAGATAAGTTTATACACCCTAATCCGAATCTTCGCATGCGTCATTTATTTTTTTGCGCATATGCACAAAATCCGCAATAATACATTGGTCAATTCCTCTTCATTGTATATATGTAATTTGTTTCATGGTGATGCGTAGGGATCCTTTTACCTCTTGTACTCATGTTGCCCAAACTTCAGGCAAGTGGAAATATCTTGACTTTGCAGTGACTTGATTTATTTATTTAGCTTGTGATAGCTTAGTGAGTCGGGAAGCGGCTAATGGGGGCTCATCCCCACCAGTGGATGTTAGGAAGGGCATCCAGTTTTAGCGTTCAAGCTCCAACGCGTCAGTGTCCACCCTTATTTCCCTGTGACTCATTGTTACACATATAATAGAGCTTTATTTTTCTGAGATTATGCAGTGATCTTTCAGGGGTTCTCATCTCTAGTTCTATGACTCGAACCATACTTTAGTTATATTCATATCACACACTACATTTTCCATACAATCAAATTAACTCTTACAAGTATATTTTAGTGTAATATTTCTCGAAGACTTGAGCTTACTTCTTCGTGCTGTCACACTCTTTTATTTATGTTAATCCCTCTTGGCACAACAAGATCATCACCTCATTCTCTATCATGGTTTTATCTCTATGTTTTTGCATGATATACATCATCATCAGTACCTTTGCTCAAGAGTTATCAGTGACATGCATTCCCCAAAACGAAGAAGCTAAGCACAGATGGGCTACATCCGGGTGGTGTATAGATAATAAATTTCCTCGTCTGTCTAGAAGAAGTAGACTTTTGGGAAATACAAGTTTCCCCTTTTTTTGAACAAAATCGCTGATGGTTAGAATACAATAAAATGAGATCAGTCAAATACTGATGACCTAGATAAACGATCCATTGCTTGCTCGTGCTTGACAAACGTATTTGCTTTCTTTCTGTTATTCCACTGATGGTTTATAAGTCAGCGATGAACTCATATTTTTTAGATAAAAAAGAAGAAACTAGGATATACCGAGCATAACCTTTGAAAGCTTTTGAGTTTTTTCATCATTTGTTTCTGGAAATGTATCTAAGAAGTTTTTTAATTCTTGAAAATATGCCATTGATTTTTAATAAAGATATGTTGTCAGGTGATTCCTAAACAAAAATGACCAATCTTTTACAACTGTAATTAGATAAATGCATTTTCTATGTTTGATGGTTGTGACGTGGTGAGGACCCGTCTTGAGTTTATGACCTATGATTTCCTTCTGCAGCGTTTGTTTTTTTAATAAATAATAAAACTGTGTCATTTCTTGTGTGTTAATTATTTGCAGATAATCATTCGATTGTATGAACTTGTTGATATGACTATGTTGTTATATGTATGTCGTGGTATACGGTCTTGTGACATTTACAGAAGTCATTATCTTGGTGATTACTACTGTTAGTTCTGTAGATACAAATATTGTGATTAAAGCACCGGCAGTAATAATAATAATAATAATAATAATAATAATAATAATAATAATAATAATAATAATAATAATAATAATAATAATAATAATAATAATAATAATAATAATAAAAATAATAATATATAATAATAATAATAATGATAAGAGTAATTATTATTATTATTATTATTTTTATTATTATTATTATTATTATTATTATTATTATTATTATTATTATTATTATTATTATTATTTTAATAGTAAAAATCTTTGTTTTTACAACTGCAGCTAAAGTCAGACAAAAACACATTTGGGTACAGATGTGTTCCATGTTAATTCCAGGAACGAATACAGACTACGTTAAGGGCTTTAAATTTTCCCCCGCATTCTCTCATGTTATTAAAAGTAAGCTTACTCGCACTTTTCCCACCGAAAAAATGAAGAGAGAGAGGGAATAATGGAAGTTGGTAATACTGCTTTGTTCGGAATGCTCATATTGTACTGCAATCCATCAACCTCCTGAGCTCTAGTGAAATAAATGACCTAGTGTATGTGTGCGTGTGTGGCTTTTAAGAAATGCATCATTTAGATGCGAAAAGAAAATATTGAATAAAAGTTGAGTAAAATAACCTTCAGTCGCGTTTTCATTTGAAGTGAGCGTGTGTGTGTGTGTGTGTGTGTGTGTGTGTGTGTGCGCGCGCTCATGTATGTAGATAGATAGATAGATAGATAGATAGATAGATAGATAGATAGATAGATAGATAGATAGATAGATAGATAGATAGATAGATAGATAGATAGATAGATAGATATATTGATAGATATATTGATAGATAGATAGATAGATAGATAGATAGATAGATAGATAGATAGATAGATAGATAGATAGATAGATAGATAGATAGATAGATAGATAGATAGATAGATAGATAGATAAATAGATAGATAGGTAGATAAATAGATAGATAGAGGAATGGATTGATGGATGGATAGATGGATGGATGGATAGACAGAAAGACTGACAGACAGACTGACTGACTGAATGATTGATAGATTGACAGATGGACAGATAGAGAGGTATTCTAATATACACATCATCATATGTATACATAGCAATCACATAGCTACCTTTGACTAGGATTCGACCATGCAGCACAAAGACATTCAGTCGATATATTTGAGTCATTATCGACTGAACCACTGATGTTAAAAGGAAATATGAAATATCTTTGCTAAGAGTTAGAGCAGGGAATGAACACACTCTACTGAATGTGCCTGTTCATATTACTCAGATTTTCCAACATCGGCCTTGACGTCTTTCCGTATACCATTGAAATCCTTGTCCTATAGTCATATGCAATATTCAAAGAAATAAATTATCATGTGTAAACAGGACTTCAAATTCATGTTTTCTTAAATTGATAATGTAAGACCGGTAGGTGGGGGATTGCCATATGATGGAGCAGTTTGAGTAAACCAGCTGCGGCTGCTGGGCCTCATGGCAAAAGAGTTTTGCTAACTTACCACGTGAGTGACTCAATCAAGGTGGTGGGAGAAATCGTGGCAAACCATTATCCCCAACGAGAAAAGAGGAGCGTACCAGGGATGATTGGTTTCTGGTGAAAGTTTCTGCTTTGATTCGGCCACTCCCTTACAAGGGGTATTGCGGCCATTGTATATGCATGTAAACATGAAACATATCAATGTCACTATAACGGTCAAAAAACAAAATTGAAATAAATAGATAAAACAAATTACTATTACTCTATAGTTGTATTCCTCATTTTCAAAACATTGAAATTAAACATTGTCAGACTTCATATATGCATATCACTTATTAGTTACATCTAGAGTTACCAGACTACGCGTCATCATAATATAACTTGCTGCAATAACATATTTTTTTTCTTTTCGGAGTGTCTTCATTAAAACTATCTAGCAAATCTTGGAACCTTTCCAAAACCATGAGCAAACTCCTTTGCATGTCTTTAGTAAAATGACTTAATGAAAACAAATCCACGGCTTCTTACGGTAACTATTAGCAAAGTTTCATAATGAATATTATGACGTCAGATGGGTTCCACATAATAATTTTGAACGACGAGGAACTCTGAAGTTTGTCCTGGAAGCTGTTGAGGAGAAATTAAATGAACATTTTTTATAATTATATATGATGATATTTATATTAATAGTTATTTTATTCTTTTAAATGTAGAAGTGCTAGGAATGCCTACTCCATATGTAATCCCCCTTCTAAAGTGGCTGACCAAAGAAAAGCTCTCTTACAAGAATCCAAATCAGTCCGTCTCACCCAGTCTTTTTATCTTCTTGTAGATAAAAGGTCACCTTAATTCCACATCACCACCACACTGCTGGGGTCATCCACAGGGAAAGTGGGTTTTGTATGTTGTTGATTGTTGCTTACCTTTATATCAGTTACAATTAATTCCTATTGGAATGAGATTGGTCATAGTCAGTATGGAGCTGGGGATTAAGGCTGGTTGCCCTTCCTAGTGCTCCCTCCTTGGGCTCAAACAAAGGTTGTACTGTACAAAATTCTAAATTTTCCTGACATTCATACTTCTACGGCAACATTCCAGAATGAAATATTCAAGTCTCTTTCACTAATAAATTAAAATTGATATTTTATTCAGTTAATGATAATAAATTTTTGTTAAAATATCTGTGCATAAAAATAAAGTTTTTTTTCGAGTACCTTTTATTTGGCAAACGAGGAGAGTATTTTCTTTTTAATGAACTTAAAAAGGTGGAGCAACCAGCTCAACTTAGTGTCGGTCTCAAGCCCTGATCGAAGGAGAGGGTTGTTGCATAAAGATCATTAATGCCTTAAAAGTCTGAATGAAAAGCAACTCTAATCTTAGAGAGGCTAGTTATATACAAAGCCCCCATATGAGCAAGGGATGAGCTGCCGTTAGAGAAGAGAATGACGTCAGAGTGCTAGTCGTCCAAAGTTTAGTTAGTTACAGTGACCCAATAGAAATGTGGGGAAAAGCTGTCTATATGTATGATAAGAAGTCAAAATTATGGTATTCAAGAGGCTGGTAAGATGCAGTAAGTATGAACATGGTGACAGCTGCCGATACAGAAAATGAAAGAGACCAGTACTGTACTTTACCCTCTAATACAATGCAATCATTGCAGTATTGGAATACGTACCGACCAACTAACTCATGAAATCCTAATGTGAAAATAATTTTAGATATTACGGTAAATTCAAGAATGATGGTATATAACTTGATAAGCCATTTGAATCGCGTCAGTTTTTTTCACGTGCTTATAACTGCAAAACTACAAAATCGAGAAGCGTGATTATGTACTATACGATGTCGAGA
>JAXCGZ010023307.1:40000-45000 GCA_037179515.1 Halocaridina rubra
TAGGCGAAAGAACAGAGCCCTGTGGAACATCACTGGTAACAAAGAGAGGGCTAGATGTCGCGCCATCAACAACTGCAGGTATAAAACGGTCAGTAAGAAAACTGGAAATCAGAGAACAGAAAGAAGGGGTAAAGCCATAGGCAGGGAGTTTGGCCAACAGTGCCTTGTGCCAGACTCTGTCAAAAGCCTTAGAGATAGCAAGGGCGACGACAAAGGATTCCTCATAGTTCCTCAGAGAAGATGACCATACCTGAGTATGATAGGACAGGAGATCACCAGTGGATCTTGCCTTGAGGAAGCCGTACTGGTGATCGGAGATAAGTGAGTTAGATTCAAGACGTTCCAAGAAATAATCATTGAGCAAAGTTTCGAAAACTTTAGGAATAGAGGAGGTTAGGCAATAGGTCGGTAGTCTGAAGGAATAGAGCGGTCATCCTTCTTAGGAACAGGTTGAACTACAGCTTGCTGCCAAGATGAAGGATAGATTCTGGTTGACAGAATGAGGCGAAAAAGACGGCAAAGCACGGGAGCCAGTTCATCTGCACATTCCTTAAACAAACAAACAAACAAACGAACATTTATTACCATTTTGTACAATGGTTATTCTAAAAGGAACCTTGCAGGGATACCATCGGGACCAGATGCCTTGTTCGTCTTTAGCGAGAGAAGAACCTTGTGAACTTTGCGTGAAGAAAGGATAAGGGAGGACATATGGTTAGAGAGGGGTGAGAAGATAGCAAGGACTCATGGCGCGAGGACTGATATTCAAAAAAAGACACAAACTCGGTGGAGTTTGGAGAACAGTAGCAGAAGCAAAGGAAGATAGTGGTAGTGGAGAGATAGACTTTTAGCCAGAGAACATCAAAGTCAGGAGATTCAAGGTCCATAAGCCCCGCAGTAGGAGTCTTAATGCTGCAGTAGGCACAGACCCCACCTTTGGAACGAAAACAAGTATACAGATTATAGTGAGAGATTTGAAATGGGTCAGTGGAAACATGCATAGACTGCTGGATTTTAGATAGGAGGAGGAGGTTAAGGAGGAAAGTACCCAAGCGCTGTTCCACAGACGAAAGATTAGAGTTCAGCCCACGAATGTTAGAATAGTGAAGAGTGGAAGAAGCAGACCTATTGGGAGGTGCAAGGTGAAGGGCAGAACCATTACTACCACCATTCGTGTCTACCCTCAAGCCGATAGTGGAGTCAACACGATCCCAGGAGATTCTCCGCACCTCTCTATGCCGAGTAATGAGGACCAATGTGAGGAAAAAAGAGAGGAAAAGAGACAGACGTGGGGAATGATGTGACTTGTCAAATGTATTGGACTAGCAAGAGATGAGTTATGAATACGCCAGAATATTCGGTGTAGATGTAGGCATAAGGAAAGAACCGTCCTGGAGGAAGACTCAACTCGGAACTGTGGATCAGTCCAAGTTGCATCCTCATACCTTCAATCGTAGTCTTTCAATGGGCGTCTGGTGCCATGGCCAACCTACTAGCATTATATATATATATATATATATATATATATATATATATATATATATATATATATATATATATATATATATATATATATATATATATATATATATATATATATATATATATATATATATATATATATATATATATATATATATATATATATATATATATATATATATATATATATATATATATATATATATTATATATATATATATATATATATATATATATATATATATATATATATATATATATATATATATATATATATATATATACATATTTATATATATATATATATATATATATATATATATATATATATATATATATATATATATATATATATATATATATATATATATATATATATGTTTAATTATTTGTATATCATGTTCTATTTGATTTTAAAGTTTGATATATATTAATTATAATCATTTATTACATTCATATTTTGCCCTAATTATGCACACACATACACATACACACACATGCACACACACACCGTGCATCTGTTACATCTCTCTCCAGCTCTGCTGCTCATCAGTGAAAGGAATTTCTGCAGCCTATCTTTACTAAATTCATCTGAATATATATTAAATATATATATATATATATATATATATATATATATATATATATATATATATATATATATATATATATATATATATATATATATATGTATTACACACACACAGATAAATAAGTGCTCTCTCTCTCTCTCTCTCTCTCTCTCTCTCTCTCTCTCTCTCTCTCTCTCTCTCTCTCTCTCTCTCTCTCTCTCTCTCTCTCTCTCTCTCTCTCTCTCTCTCTCTCTCTCTCTCTCTCTCTCTCTATATATATATATATATATATATATATATATATATATATATATATATATATATATATATATATATATATATACTTAAAATTTACAAAGGTCTTATCCGCCCCTGCTTAGAATACTGCTCACAGTTCTGGGGTTCTTCTTCCTTTACTTATCTTCTTGATAGGGTTGAATCTAAGGCAGTCAGACTCATTAATGATCCTTCTCTTACTTCAAACCTGGATTCTCTCTCTCTTCGCTGTAAGGTATCTTCCCTTTCGCTTTTCTATCGCTACTACTTCCATCGCTGCTCTGATGAGTTGGCGAGTTGCATCCCTCCTCCACTACCGAGGCCGCGTAACACTCGCCAAGAGGCCTCATCTCACAGGTACTGTGTGGAGATTTGTAGCTCGCGGATTGGTCGGTGCAGTGACTGCTTCTTCCCATCTACCTCCAGACTCTGGAACTCTCTTCCTCCTTCTGTCTTTACTAATTCTTAAGACCTTTCATCCTTCAAAAAGCAGATCTATCGTCATCTCAGAGCCTAGTCCTAAATATCTCTGGGTCCTCTTTACTTTGACTGTTTTTTTTTCTGTCTGTCGTTTTCCTTTGTGTGACATTACCTCATCTCTGCCTTGCCCTTAACCTTTTTCTTTTCCTTCGTCTTGGTATTTTCTCGTGCCCGGGCCTTTGTTGATGAGGGCAGTTTCTGCCTGTCCAGGTGTCACACTCTTAAAAAAAAAATTATATATATATATATATATATATATATATATATATATATATATATATATATATATATATATATATATATATATATATATCATTTCTCACACACACGCTCACGCATTAGGTAAGTACACACCTTCCTTTTTTCACTTATGTGTTTTGATATGCACTGAAAAATTTTTTTTTTCTTGGTATTATTAGTTTTAGCCACTCCTTGAAATTGAGTTATTGACACTTCTTGAAATGAAGGTCGTGCCAACTACGCCAAAAAGAATATACATTTTCTCATGACATTAGTATTGTTTGTATTTATATTTTGCAAAATTAGAAATTTATTTGAAAACCTCATCCGAGACTTACTGTTAAGGGGGGTTTACACGGTCAAACGGTTCGTCGAACGCGGTTCGACAGACAAGTGTTTGAAGTGATGTTCGAACGTGTGAACTGGGTATTTGGTTATCGAACACGTTCCGTGTTCGACAACCAAATACCCCGTTCACACGTTCGAACATCACTTCAAACACTTGTCTGTCGAACCACGTTCGACGAACCGTTTGACCGTTGTAAACCCCCCTTTAGATTGTATTAAGCTATGTCATTGGCATGGACAAGGTGCAGAAGGTTCAGATACCGCTGGAGTATGCTGTTTGTATCTATTTATGTGTGGAAAAGAATTTTTCTTGAAAAATGACAGAATTAAATATCGTATCCCGTGAAGATTAAGGCCGTAGTTAATGTATGAATATAACGGAGAATCAAATGTTACTATCTGATATTCCGTTAGCCTTGTTGAAACGCTTAGAAGTTAGATTTCTTAAATTTGTTGGTTCCATTTTCGGGTGCTGAACTATTTTCTTCTCTTTCTCGGTCATTCTGCACAAAATGACAAAAATCCTCAAGCAGCGATTCTTTATTAGTATGGATATAATATTAAAGAAACATGACACCCATAAAATCGAGCTCTACTGCTCTCGTATTGTTTTATAAAGAGAAAAAAAAACGTTCTTTATATTCAATAGCAAATAATTTCTGGAAAAAAAAATCCCTCGGCAGCGAACGTATCCTTTGGGAGTGAGAACACTAATAACAGTATTTCCCAAAGCATAGGAAACTACCCGTTTCCATTTACACAATATGATGGGAGCTCTGAAAACTCATATATATACTCTCCATATTACCTTTTGTCTGAAGCTGCACTACATTGACCAATTTGCTAGGCATGGAGAAACTACACCTCGTATGCTACAAACGTATTCACTTCCATTCTTCTCGTTGCTGGGATATACAGACTTTATTTATTTTTTTCTTCTTTTTATGAATGGTAGTTCATTTCACTGCAAATATTTACGGATTGATTTCAATTGAAAGATCTCTATAAGAATTGCATGCAATTGTTCCTATTTTAGATATTATAGATAACATTTTTGTTAATGTATTCCTCAGAATCGCCTCCAAGCAGATTTCAGATATCTCTTAACATTATGATACTTTTAGCTATTATTCAAGCATGTCAGTCTTCCCCTTAGGGTCGGGAATCGAACTCTGGGCCTCTGAAATCAAAGGAACAAGTCTTAAAACTGAGGTACGAGACATTATTTTAGAGACCACATTATTCTACAAGAGAGATTGGAAGCTCGTGTAATATTCTAAATTATTGATAAGTATCTACTTATTTCTTGTATTTTGACTGTTAAGGTACGTTTTGTTTGGTGCGATTATCGCTCAACGATGATTGTTCATGGCTCAACGATGATTGTCAAGCGATTGTCTAGAGCAATAATTCTTTGTTTTTTAAGTGGGCTGTTTTGCTTCGAACGACTGCTGCGGCAGTCGCTGGAAGCAAAACAGCCCCATTAAAAAACAAAGAATTAGTGCTTTAGACAATCGTTTGACGATCATCGATGGTCCATGAACGATCATTGTTGAGTGATAATTGCACCAAGCAAAACGTACCTTTAGAATAAAAAAAAAA
>JAXCGZ010023308.1:0-42500 GCA_037179515.1 Halocaridina rubra
AACAACTCTGTAACAGCTTCAAGAGGTAACAACTCTGTAACAGCTTCAAGAGGAACAGTACCGTCAGAATTAGTTACCTGAAAATGAAATATACCTCGACCTCAGGAACATTAAAACCTTAAGAAAAAGTACCTCAAAATAGTGTTCCTTCAACCACACTCTCAGTAATATTCGAGGAAGTAGCTTTGTCTCAAAACAACGTAACCGCACCGTCAAGTGCCTTAAAACCTTGAGAAAAGTGTCTCAAAAGCAGTGTCCCCTCAACTACAAGATCAGTAATACCTGAAGAAGTAGCTATACCTCAGAGTAACATAACTTCATCTACAGGAGAATGAAGACCTTCAAAAAAGCAGCCTACTTTCAAAAGTAATTACCATAAAAATTAAAGGTAACCCTGTTACAAAAGGCAGTAACATCAGCGGCTGAAAAAACATTCATCTCAAAAAACGTTATTAAGATTATGAATAAAATCAACAGCATTGTTTGATTTATTTTTTTTATAAACAGCAAGAACATGATCAAAATAATGTCTGCTTTTCAACTACGCATCTAAAGAAAATTTCTGTCAAAATAATAAGTATTCTCTTCAAGCTAAATATTTAGCAGAATATCTCTTGTTGTACAAGTGTAGTATGTTCTGATTTTTTCCAGAATGACCTCAGTAAAAAGGGATTTGCGAAACTTATGTAAGAAAATCGCCAAATCTCCAGATACACACATTACAGTTTTTGTTATAGTTTGGTTTGAAGACTAGGATTAGTGCAAACTTTTGTATTATACTTGGTCAGTGTTTTGTGCACAGCAAAGACTGTGTTATTCTAGCATTCCTATAAGTGAATATTTTATTTTACTGTGTTTATATTATAGATTGTTACAAGTTGTGTATGTATTTCATCATCATTCACAGATTTTTTTCATCATTCATAGATCATTCAAGTTCAATCACTAATTCATTCGTTCGTTATAATCATCAGTTTAGTTTTCACTGTCAACCTTTGCACTCTGTTCCCTTCATATTCTTAATATTCTGCTGCCTCAGTTATCTCTTCTCTCTTCCTAAACTGTCTTATAATGTAGACGGTAATATGTGTATATATTTCTGTTCCTCTGTCTCTTTCCCTCATTGTTTGCACACTGTCTTTTTGTACATAAAATTCTTCATCCACTATCAAGTATGCCTCTTCATCTTACTTGTTGCTTTTACTGTCTGTATTATCCTTTTTTCACTTGACAGCACCTCTTCTTCTTGTCCTTTACTGTTCAGTCCTTGCGACAAAACTTCGATTAAAATTCATTTTTTTCCTGTCTTGATCACTGTCACTGGCCATTACCATTAATCACGTTCATGATCATTTTGTTTTCATGGTCCCTCATTGTCCATCATGTATTATTTTTCTTACAAATTGGCCTGTTTTGCCAAGCCTTGATCACCACAGTGTTTTCACCATTAATCGTTACTATGTTGCCTTCTTCATCTTCCTATGCAGAGTTCTTCAGATACTATCAAATTTTCCAAGGCGAAAGTGGAACGTTTGAATCTTTGGATTAAAATTATTAATACATTATCCAGAGTGACTTATAACTTCTCAAGGGGCCTTGATATTCATTGTTTTAAACTGATCGAAAACAATATAGCTGATGGACAACCAGATTCAACCTGGAACAGGTCCCGTAGGCAGATGAGGAGTTCTTACTCGGAATAGATAGTAGAAAGGTGTTATTCTGAGCTGATTATTACTGGGAATCGCCATATGCCTATCTGCTTGCAACTGTTTGCTCAGTGTCTGGCCAAGCTTAGTATATCAAATTCAAGGCACAAATCTTCGTCATCAGCTGCTCTGTTCAATTAATTCACAATAGCCTTCTTTTTCATAATTCACCATTAGATTTATTTTATCGTACTGTTTAGAATATGTAGCCGGGTTTATCTGGCCTGTATTAAAGCAGGTTTTCCAAATTATGAAACTTGTAATGTCATGGAAAAACAGTGATTTAAAACTATATTGTCATAGGCAATATACAGTTAATATCTGGTGTGCTAGCTTCTTTAGAATTTACAGTACCAGTCAGATATTTAATATTGCTGTGTAGTTCTGATTTTACAAATTATTTAATTTTATAAAGTAGTGAAATGCATACTTGATTTGACCTTGAAATGTAGACTAAGTCAGACGATTAAAACAAATAGAGGTTGAATATTTGCATCCCTTAATACATGATCTTTACGTCAGGCATAATTTTGCAATTTAAGAAGAAACGCCTTAATATGATCGGATGTATGAACACCCTTATGATCATCTTATACTTTTTGGTCTTTAGTCTTGAGTTTTTTTCTTTTTTTAATAGAAATTTACGCGAAAAGAACGTTCCACTTTCAGCCATTACTCTTTTTTTTAATTTATTTGTGTCAATTATATGTTTGCGAGTGAATGTGTTTGCCTTGTTGTCGCTGAAGCAGGCCCGATGCTGTCTATCTTTCCAGGGTCTCACGTGGACGTCGGTATTACGATGCATATTCTCAGTATTAGCTCGCTCTCAGAAGTTCAAATGGTACATACATGTGCTCATCTTCGTTGTCGTGCTCCTAAGTAACCCCACTAGTAAGGCCGTAGCTTTTAAGGCACCAGTCTGGTCCAGAGAGAGTCTCAGGTGCGGTTTTGGATCAGAGGACTCTGCAAGCTAAAAGAATGGAACCCTGTCAAAAAGAAAACGCAAAAGTGGATTTCCATCACGGGTTATATAGATATGATTTTGCGTTCACTACCTTTTGTCTTTAAAAGGAAAAAAAATGCTTTCATAGGCCTAGGCTTGGATCATCACACAGGCACAAATTTTCCATGTCATGTTTAATCTTTTATTTCTTTCCAAATTATGGTGACCCAAGTCGGGGATATGGAGCGTTCTTGTCAGTAAGGATTAAGAGCTATTTAAATTGCATGATTCAAACAAGGGGCCTTTAGTGGTTTTCTGAGCTCAAGAATGACCTCATCAAGCCATTACAGGTTGAAAATTCCAGCTCTCTGACTCAAGATCAGAAGAGATAGCTTGTTAAGCCTCAAAAAGGAATGTCACAGATACCTCTTTAAGATAAAGACAATGGAAGGTCTTCTTTCATCTTTTCTTAGGAGATGTTGATTTCCTTTTCCCTGGGAAAATCCAGTCGCATTGTGCTCACTGGCCGACAGGTGAGGACCAGAAGTACGTTCCAGGGTTTGTCCAGTGAAGAGAGGCTCAGAAAATGCAAGTTTTTTTTCCTGGACAAAAGCTGGGAAGTAATACCTTCGGTCCTATGAACTGGATTCAAAGACGTAATGATTAATTGTATTTGCATGTGCGGAAAATTATTCCATTTAGTCTTTGAATCTGGATTCATGATTATCTTGTTCATGAGAAGCAAAAACATCCACAATAGAGATTAAAACAAAAAAAAGGAAATTGGTAATGGACGCTTCTAGAGCGATTCATTATTAGAAGCTGGATTTTATTTCTCTCATTTCTTTCTTTCTCTTAGTGTTTCATTTCTTCTTTCTTTTTCTTTTTCTTTTCTTGTAGAGACTGGACAAATTCATGTATTGAAATTGTCATTGTCCTATAGGATTACAGTATGTGAAAGATTCTTTTTTTTTTAATTCTAGTCATATTATGGTTATTAGATATATCTTTCTCCAGCCATGGATGTTCAAACTGGTTTTCATGAACATGTAAAAACAGAGTTGCCTCATTTTAACTGTGGAAGCCATACTTAGTTGTTAATAGCTTTTAATAAAACTCCAATATATATATATATATATATATATATATATATATATATATATATATATATATATATATATATATATATATATATATATAAATTAACATGTATACAGGTAACTATGTATACCTGTCTATAAATTATAACGATGTATTTAACGTCCTCATTACATACCTCTTATAACACGATAACCACCATGAAATATTACATTATTGCAGATACGCAGACTTACCTGAGTTTTCCTTTCACCATTCCTATTGCTGGTCATTCCCACACCCACGATGTATATATTCTTTATAACTTCATTTTGGCTATTACTCCAACCCCTCTTTTTCTAACTTTTATCTCATTTAAAACTACGTTTCTGATTCCTTCTGTTTCTAAAATTTTCTTCTAAGCCTTCCTTTTATCCATATCCTTTCTCTCATTTTTTTAAATCTTAATCATCTTTTTGTATATTTTGTAAGCCTTTAGGGCTAAACAGACGATCAGTATTACTGACAGTATTTCCCTGTACTGTCATTATTACTGTCGGTGTGTCCATCATATGGACGTAGTAGTTCACACCAATAGAATAGTGTCAGTATTTTTACTGACAGTAATAATTATCGTCTGTACCCCTCTTTACATTTCTCAATGTATCCATTTCTACCTATTTCCACTTTCTTGACTGATTCTTCGTGTGTTCTTTTTCACATATTTTTCATTCTTTTCTTTTCTCTCACTTTTCCATCTGTTTCTCTAGACATCCTCGGAAATTCTTCTCTCTATCATCTTTTTTTTACTGTTTTTCTTTAATTATTTTCATTCCTCGAATCAATCCCAAAACAGACACTTGATGTTTTTAGGTGCTTGATCTGGGACTGTGTCAAAAAGCAGTGAACTTAAGCTAATCTAACTTATGTAATTTTAGGTTATCAACCTGCTTTTTTTCCTCAGTCCCATATGAAGCACCTAAAAATAACCTCAGGTGCCTATGTTGGGATAGATCCCATTTCTCTATTCCTAATTCTTACAACTATTCTTTTTGTCGTTCTGTTATTGTCTCATCTAATCCTATCCTTCGCTCCAATTTTTATTTAGTTCATCCATCCATTCCCAAAGCCATTTTTTTCCCTTCATCAGAACAAGCACCTATCACTGAAACGTTATAGAACAAAATATGATTTTGTAGCACAGTGCTTGTAACAGATATATCACCATTTATTATTCTTTTTCTTCTTCACATTTCTTTATTTCATGTCAAGGTAACTGATTCACTTATCAGTTTACAGGTAAGAGAAGTAATAGTGTACAAAAAAATTATTTTATTTTTGTTATTAACTCTTCATATTATACTCATTTTTTATTTCATCCAACATTGCGAATTTCTAATAATTTGTCTGAATTCTCACCATATCTCTTCAGAATGACATCAGGTCTTCAGCTTTTAGCCAAGTCTCTTTGCTTGTTTGCTTGTTTCGTTCTTTATTACATATTATTTCCCTCATCATATATCCTCTGAACCCTTACTTTATTGTTTTTTACGTCGTTTTCTTCGTCTACAAATTACTATTTGCGATAGAAAAATATGTTTATATCCATATTATATATTTTCCCCAGGTGTCCTTCTTTTTAATATATTTATATATGTTTTAATGTGTATTATTAACATCATGTTTTATGTTTTTTTAATATTTGTTTTCGCCCTTTAAATGTGTAGTTTGAATATTTTTTTTATACAATTAAGATTTTTTACTATCTTTATCCGAATCATCCAAGGGTTCAGAAAAAAATATTAACAAGTCAGAAATTTTATTATCTTTGTTTTCACCTATTTTGAACCTGCGTGTATGCAATTCATGGTACAGAACAGATAAATTGAGGCAGACTCTGTACCCCCAAGTAATAGTGGTGATCCAATGTGGGCATTCAGAAAGCCTGCCTGGGTGACAAAAACCTCCTGGTCATTTTACATCTAAGCTAAAAGTAAGTCTTTGGCCCAGTTGCATAGTAGAAAACAGTTTATTGATTGCCCCACTATGCTGTCACTACAATGATCTTCCTGAATTCCTGTTTGGTTCTGTCAGAGGTCAAAGTAACATGCATCATATGGGCCTATTTAGGCTATGGTAGTCTGTTTGCCCAAATACACAGTTACAGAACACTAACACTGATATTTCTTTGCATCCTGAGATGTAATCTCAATCTTTGTAGGGCCATGTAACCAGAAGATTCCATTAAAAGTATGTTGAACTATATAAAAGAGGATGCATGAACAGTAACAGAGGAGAGCAGATTTTGGTAGAGAGGAGCTCAGAACAGCAGTACAGATATCTGACCCACAATATTCCATTTGTTCAATCTGCACAGAACATACAGTACACCTGAACAGAGATGGCAAGGAGGAACAAATCATCCTGGTAGGACGGAAGAATAGCCACACCTTGAACGCCACTTATGACTTTGATTTTTTTTTATTTATTTACCTCTTCTTGTACAGCATCAACTTAGTTACTCTATAGCGTTGTCTGGGTTGTTTCTTTCCAGGTGAACCAGTGATAGTGGGAGTTACGATGCACATTCTGAGTATCAGCTCAGTGTCAGAAGTACTCATGGTACAAAAAGCCTTTACCCAACCCATTATACCATATTTATACTGTGGCGACCATGCAGTGTCCGTCTTGTATTTATACCCCTCCCCCTCACATGCACACTGGCTCAGACTTCCCCAGAGGACAAATTTATAATGATATTTATTATTATTATCTCACACATCACATGACTATGGTTGATTCTATCTCTTTTTCATATATATCATATGATTTTATATATATTTTATATATATATAGTCTCTGTCGTTGTTATTTTGTGTGTGTCTTATTTTTTTATTTTAAGTTTGTTTTTATGGAAGCATTCTTGATCTACTGAGATTGTTGTTACGTATGTTCAGGACACTCTTCGTTACCTCCTGCATGGTAACTGGTGCACTGGCAGCGAAGAGACTGTCAAGGACCGTACTCGGCTGTTGGGTATACAAACATCTCACATAAATAATATGACAATTTAGTTGGCTGTTTTGTATACATCACTTATATAAATTGTCAGTCTTGTTTAATTTATAGAATTCTTAGTTCATATGCCAGTGTCCATCAGTCTTGTTCTCTTGAATCCAGACGCGCGATCTCAGTGGATCAATGATTACATGTTGTTTTCTCGTTTTGATTTTCATTCTTTTAAATTTTTGGATGAGTTTCCCTTGGATGGCCTCCATTGGGGTGTATTACAGACCCAAAAGCCATTGTTGAAGGAAATCATCAAAAAATTAAAAGAAAAAAATATATATATATACCATACAGAGAGAATATGTGGTCCTCCACCCAAGGGAATGTCCTTGAGCCAAGTTTGCAGATCCCCAGCATCATTTTTTTGTGCTTTGACCAAGTCCAAGTCAACTGCAACCCTCCACCCTTTTCCTGGCCACCCACCACTACCACCATCACCGTTTATCCTCTGTCCTCAAACAATAACAAAAACAACAACACCAGCACCACGAACACAACAGCTACCACAGTCATTACTGCTACCCATTACAGGCTCATTAGTCATACATTTTCAGTTTTGATCAGGAAATACCCTCCTGCTGTACCTTTAAAATCTTGTTTGTCAGGGAGGGCATGGGCATCTCTTCAGTCACAGCACCATCACCATCCACGCCTCTAGGCCTTGAGGCCCATCCCTTTGTGCTGCCCTTGGATCTGAAACTACAGTTTTTCAGCTTTTTTTTTTATGTCATCGAGGGATCCAGAAGTGGCACAGTCAAGAGATTTTTAAAGAGATAGGAGGAGTTATTTGACCATTCCATGATATGGAGAGGACAGTGCTTCTCTCCTTTCAGAAAATCATGGTGGAGGTCTTCATTAGCTTTCAAACTTCATTATTAATATAATTAGGAATACAAATACACCTCTTGTCAGATACCTTTGATAGAATGAAAACATATAGGCACAGAGGTGACATCTTTCCCCAGATACACAAATCATACCCCTACATTTTGGTCATAGCATCCTTAGAACATTATATTTTATGATCTCCTTCCACAGATTTCTTTGCACTTTGTCAATGAAATGTGCCAGTAACACACAGCTTTGTCATTTCACTTACTGTGCCAGATTTTTGCAGCATATGTATTCCCAAGTCACTTTGTCCCTTAAATTGTTACTCACTCATCAGGTCTCCTCAGAGCCACAAATATCCATCACCTCACAAGATTCATCCTTACAGTTTCAGTGCCATCCCATCTCAACACCCCAGTTCCTGTACCCAGCCATCCATTTCCTCTCTACCCCTTCCTCCCTCCTTGACTCCCCAAAAAAAGAAAATTTATGCCAGGGCAGCAGCATGCCTTCAAAGGTATTAACCCATATCCAACGCAAACATAGAAAACAACACACATTTTTTTACCATCCCAACTGCTTCAACGGTCTATCTTCTGATCTTTTCCAATCTTTCTTTAGGGCAATTGTCAATTGAGAATATTAGAAAAATATAAAAAAAAAATAAGAGTAAAAAGTCTTCTGAACACTGTCTTTCCGATGACATGACAAGAAAAAGAAAAAAAAGTATGAGGAAAAAACTGATTAAAAAAAAATTACACCAGCCTTCTAACACTCTCCACTTCTGGTATTTCAAAGTAGATCATCACTTTAGTCAGTTTTCCTTTTTCTTTTTTATATTTTTTTTTAAATTAAATTCTGTAAGATATTTTTTTTCAATTATTCCAATTTCAATATTTTATACATTTAAGTAATGATTGCGTGTTTTTTCTTGCTTTCTTTAATTGCTCCTGATAAAAAAAGCACAAGCAGTATATCATGATAAACAGGTAAGACATTATGTATTTGGAAGCCAGGTAGCCAGTGTCATCTTCCTTATTATTATTATTATTATTATTATTATTATTATTATTATTATTATTATTATTATTATTATTATTATTATTATTGAGTGTTTTACTTTTGTTTATTTGTTTAAAATTTTTATTTTCTTATATTACTTTTTATTGTTTCAAGTTTATGCAGAAAATATATAGTACTTATGTTTATTATTATTATTATTACTTTTATTATTACATTTATTATTATCATTATTAATATTATTATTATTTTTATTAATTATTATTATTATTATTATTATTATTATTATTATTATTATTATTATTATTATTATTATTATTATTATTATTAGTCAAGTTGTTATTCGTTTAATATTTTTTGGTTTCATTTTCTCTTGATGAAGTTTTCATTCTGAAGTTCGTAATGAAGAGAGCTTCATTAGTATTTGTTTATTTAATGTTTCTTTATTTGTTTATACATTTAGTTATTTACTGGATTGTGTATCTAGTTATTTATTTCTTTTATTTATATATTTGATTTAGGTATATTTTTATTATTTATTGTTCGTCGTTGCGAGAGCAAGAAGCATAGCCAACATCAAGGAATATATTTCTGGGTTTTTTCTTTTATATAGGATTGGGGCCACTTTTTGTCAGTTATTAAAAAAAATGGAAAATATATAAATAATAATATTTATAATGATTACTTTAATATTACGGCCCAGTCTAAATTTCAGTGCATGAAGGTATATATACATCGCTTTTTTTAATAATTAAGTGCTTTCAATTACCTTTTTTTTTGTAATTTGTTATTCGAACAATGAAATAGAAAATGAAAAATAAATAAAAGAAATGAGCTGAAGAAAAACAGAGAGAAAAGGTGTTTCTCTAGCAGAGATAAGTTATCTTATATCTGTGCTTGATTATTTCTTTACTTCAAAACAAGCGTTTTATGTTTTTTTTTTATCTTTTTTGACTTTCTTTTGTGTTGAGGTTTTGTTTTTTAGATTCATTAAGCAAATTTTTTCTTACTTGCACGTACTGTTCACTGTGATGTACACCCAGATATTTCTATATATAAATTTCAGACTGTATCTAGATGATTTATTGATATAATCATTGGTACAGCAAAATTCTATATTGCTGTAATTTTTTAAATAACTGCAATGACCAACCCTATCTTTATGAAATTAGAAGATGTAGATTTTTAATAGTCTTGTCGATGATTAGTAATTGTATTGATTGTTAGAAATATTGGCTTTGGAATTATCACTGAGGATTGCTTTGAGATATATTAATTCAATGTTAATACATCTTCCTCATTTAAATACCAAATTAGATTCTGGAATTATAAATGATTAATATATGGGTTTACATGTTGAATACAGTAACTTTGGTGAATCTAGAACAACATATGATTTATGCACCAACTTAATTTTAAGTTAACCACATACTATAACTACCATTATTATTATTACTACTACTGCTATTATTATCATCATTATTATTACCATTATTAGCGCACCAACTGACTTGAAATGATTCAAAAAGTCACATAAGTCATATTTTTTTTCATTTTGAAAACCAGCTACACTTTTGACCATCACTAGAATTCTTTTTAATTTCATAATTTCTAATAGATATTTATTTTTGTTTTTGAGCAATTTTGAGCTGTAGTTTTATAACTCTTTCATTATATTAGCTTATTAGAAGACACACATTAAGCGACTGCCAAGAATATTGAATAAAAAAAAAGCATAGACATTATTCAGGGTGTTTTTAAAATGTCAAAACCCGCCCCATAAATAACAAATAAAAAGTCATTTTCGTCGAGCCAAGCGAAAATAAAACGCTTTACTTTTGTTAAATGAATAAATAATATTCAAACAATTTATAATATAATAAAGCGTTATGACGAGTATATTCCCGCGTTTAAATAATAATAAGTATTCATTTGATTCCATAACTTAAATAAATAACATTAAGGGTGTTGTTGCTGTTTAATCTAGTCTACAAATATTGCTTTTAAAAGAAAATTTACAATATGGACAATTTTGACAAGGATTTTGATATATACTCTTATATCCCAAATCCATATGACAATATTGTCTGTGCATAATTGTGTCATTTTTTTCATGGGTACTTGTTTGTAGACAGAACTACAACTATAGCTCCCACATCTTGTTTATAAATTCTAAAATAGCTGTTGTTTACTTCTGTTTTAATTCTAAACAACGAAGTTCTTTCAATCCGATTTTTCCTTCAACTGTCATCAAACCTTATTCGTGATATTCAGTTATTTTTGTCATTATTATTGTCGTCATTATTATGATAATTATTATTATTATTGTTATTTTTATTATTATTATTATTATTATCTGTCGCCTCCGCTGAAAATGTCTATGTACAGTGGACGGACTGTCTCAACTTTCTTTACCTTTCCTGTCTTTTCTTTCTCTGCTTTTTTTTGAAATTGGCCCCAAATTCTAAACTACTCCGGGTGGCCTTTGAACTTCTTTTACTCCACTGCTACCGTTGCTGCTGCTGCTGCTGCCGCTGCTGCTGCCGCCGCTGCTGCTACTACTACTACTACTACCGCTGATGCTGCTAACTATATAACTACTTCAAAAAAAAAGAACAAATTACTTCTGCTGAGGCTGTTGCACACAATAAACCTATTTTATTTTTATTTTCCTTCTTTCTGTTTCCAGTTTTTAAGTTGGATTTCTCCCTCCCTCTCCTCTCCCCCATCCTTCCTCCCTTTTTTCTTTATTAAATTTTTATTTCCTCTTTTTATTACTCAAGAAAGGACCAATATTCAATACCGTAAGAGGCAAATCCCCCACCCGTGCCTCTCACCCCCCATTGGTTAAGGGTGTACCCATGGGCAGCAACGGTTTTTAACGGCCACCTTCTGCCCCCTTCCCCACATACTCTACCCTCACCTGCCCCCGCTCATTTTTTTTCAAATTTTTATAGTCGGCATCTCTTTATGTTTTCTTTCACTCTTTTATTGCATATTCCTTTTTCTTGTTTTTTATTTACTTGTGGTTTTATTATTCTGAAATATTCTCTATTTACACTGATTAATGATTTTGGCCAGTGCCTCACGACAGGACCCAGGCCGGCAAAGGAAAAAATCTAAATGTTTAATTTTTTTTTTACATATATACGTTTTATTTAATTAATTAATTGCACCTGTGTTTTATTAAATAAATAATCTCCATACAAAGTTTTCTCCATGTTGCATCGTAAACAATTCCGTTCTCTGCTTAAATAATGCCTCTATGCCTTGCACATCAAAAAAATAACTTTAAAACAAGAAGTGAATTCGCTCCCTTAAATATATACATACATTATTATTATTATTATCATCATTATTAGTCTAGTGAATTTTCTTAATGGAGATTGCGTTTGCATGTTATAATTTGCAAGTTGCACGGAATGACAGACACTCCATGCCAGCGTACGATTCATGCCCCCAAAAAATGTCTAATGCCCGAAATAGAAAAAAAAGCAAATTATGCTAATCAGTGGTTTATCCCCAGTATAGATATAATCGAGGTTTACTTACATGTAGCTGGTTAGGGAATGGGGAACTATGGCTTTCAGAAGAGAAGAGTCTTTTGAGAAAACTTTCTTAAGGAAAGAAATATAAAAAAAAATTGATCCACCATAGTTAGAGTTTTTTATTCACATCTGTACTCTTCTTATGACTAACTTAGTTTGTTTTGGCTGTCCTCACCATTGGAAAATTCTTCTCAGAAGGAAATATTGCATGGAAATTTTATACAAAGACCATGAAAAAAAAATTGTGATAGTCAGTCTGACATATATTCATTCCTTCTTTACTGAAGCCATTTTTTTTTTCGTTATTATCCCCATTCCAAAATCATTGAACCAAGAAAACCTCGGGAATTATCATATATTTGGTGATTTTTTTTTATGCTATTATTGACGTCTTGATCATTATTATTTCTCACGGTGTTTACTCTTATTTATTTCCAAGCATCTTTCATCAGCCACGTTTTTTAATGAATGCTTGTATGTGTAACTCTGTTGTAAATTTTTTCTGTTTTAATATTTTCCTTTTTTCATTTTTATGGATTTGCTACACGTCCTTTTTTTTGACATTTAAAGGTATTTCATTCTTTTTTTTAATAACTGTTAGTTAAGATATAAGCCAATTTATCATAGGCACAAAAATTAAGAATACAATTTGTTAACTCTTTAAAGTTTTTTTTATGTTCCTAGTCAGTCACTTGACACTTTATAATATATAACTTGGTATATTGAAACTTGAATTCCTTGTAGCTCAACTTGACGACTAGATTTTTTTTAGCTTGTGGCCAGATTTACTTGTTCATAGTAAACAAAAACAAAACAAAAAGAATTAATCTATACTCACATTTTTATTAAGCTTTGCAAGAATTCTTGACTAAACCCAAAATTGATACAAGTAAACAAGAGTTCTGCATTTTTTTAGCCTTTTAAAAAGTTTTCTACATTGTTGCTTCTGCTCCAGTTTCAGAGATCAGAGAAAAAAACAAACATAAAAAGAATTAAAAAAAAAAACAAGAAACCGAGAGGTAGAGATGAATCCTCTCATCAGAGAGATTTAAATAAAAAAAAGTAGAAAAAAAATAGGATAGTTGCTTTTAAATAAAAAGAAACCCAGAAATATGTTTGGTTGTGTTTGTTATGCATTTTTGCAGGGGAAGGGATCGTTCACAGCTGCCACCAACTCGGGAAGAGCGGCTGCTATGTCTAAACCAGGTTCTGGTGGAGGGGAAGATGGGGGAGAAGAAGGCCCCAGTCAGGTGCGAAAGAGAAAAAGATAGAGAGAGAGAGAATGTTAATCACCTTTCAATTTATTCATTTTTATTATTACTGTTACTGTTCTTATGGAGTTTATTTTTATGTTTTTTTTTCTTAGATGGTCACCACACTTACGCACCTATTTGAATTATTTAATATATATATATATATATATATATATATATATATATATATATATATATATATATATATATATATATATATATATATATATATATATATATATATATATATATATATATATATATATATATATATATAAGCCCCTTTTCCGTTTTCATTTTTGGTCTTTTACCAGTCTCCCTCCCTGTGTCCATGTATTTATTTAGTTTTTTTTTTAAGAACTTTTTTTTCGCCTTTGAAAATGATGTATAAAATTATTTATCTTAAATTTAGATTAAAAACATTTTTGTTGTTGGTTATGGATGTATATTAAAAATTTATTTTAATTTTAATTTATTTGATTTTTGGTCGTTCACCTTTTTACACGCATGTTATTTATCATCTCTCTCCATCGTCGTTATTTTCCACACGCCAGTCTTAAAAAAAAAATACAGTTTTTAAGTAAAAAAGAAAATGTATAAGTTAAAAGATATTATTTTTTAGGGAATTCATCTTAAGAAACAAATATTTAACAAAGATAAAATAACAATGCAATTATTAGATAATTACATTATTTTTTTATTTCCTTCTAAACATGAAATATGATCAATGTAATTAATAACCTCATTACTTTATTATTATTCCATTCAGAAGATGAGAAAGTAACATTGAAATTATTAAACTAATTACTTCACTATTTCTTTCTAAACATGAGAAAATAACAGTGTAATTAATAGCTAATTACTTTATTTATATATTTCTCTTCATGATAAGATAAAGTAGTAATGTAATAAATAGATAATTATTTTTCGTCATTATAAATAAGAGAATCATTACTTTAGAAGCAATGGAACAGTTTTAAATAGGAATTTTAGAATTATATGTTAATTATGGTTATAGACTAATTACCTTTTGTTCAATATAAACTCTAAGTTACTTACTTATTACTAGGCCTACTTTAATAGCTATGGAACAGTTTAAGTAAAAATAAAATAGTAGTTTTAAAGCTTTAAAGTGTCTAAGTGCCAATATTATAAACTTTATGATAAGAATTACTTTAGCATGTAAAGTATAACTTATACGTGTAAAAAAGATTAAGATCTAAAATTATCTTAAATACTATTTTAATTACTTCTTTCTTATTATAAAATCCATGATAACGATTTATTTAGGGAATTTTAAAGTATGAAACTAGTAAAGTACATAGACTTTAAAATACCTCATTTCAATTAATATTTTAATTACTTTGTTATTATGAACATTGTAATTAGTTTCAAGGTAAAAAGACATGAAAGTATAGAAATCTTACTATAAATAGTGTTTTAAATACTTTAAAAAAATTAACTACAAACTAGATCAAGGCCTCATAAAAATTATTAAAAAAAATTATTAAAACATCTAAATTATATTTTACAGATTTGATTTATCTACTATTAATAAAGTATTAATATAATAAAAGTCCTAAAAATTTTAAATTTATCATTGTATATAATATTTTAATTACTTTTATTATGAATTTTATTTTTTTTTAAATACAGATTTAAGTATAAAAGCCTTGAAAGTAATTAATGATTAAAATATTATTCACAAAGTATTTAGTTGTATTTAGAATGAAAATTATATTTTAATCATGAATGAAAATAAAACTCGTGTAATTGGGATAGGTACAAACAATTGTTTGTAATCTGTGTTTGTTTGAATTTTATTTATATTCTTTGTTTGACTATATGTTAAAAATCTTAGGTACATTTATGTTTTATATAAAATTTTCGTTTTAAGCTCACAAAACCTCTGCTAATTGGTATGAACTATAGTTTTTTTATTTGTGTTTGTATTAAATTGTATTTGTTTGTTTTTGCTTAATTATTTGCTTATTTATATATTCATTGTTTGTTTTTCCTAATAACACTTATAAAGTTTTATATTTGTGTTTTTCCCCTTCGAGAAAGTTTTATTTTTATCCGGTGTTTTTTGTCTTAAACTATTTCACACATCCTTTTTTAATATTAGACTCCCTGTGTTTGTTTGTATTTGTTTAATAAAATTATGTTTCATATTTCAGTCCTTTGGTTACTTTCATATATAATTCTCAGTTATTTTACCTTTTTGTTTTATGCTCCTTTACTATAATTTATTTTCGTTTTATACTCCTTGTATGGGTTTTTGTTTGTTTGTTTGTTTTTATAATAACATCATCTTGTAATAAATATGCATTTTGCATGTGTGGAAATCCCATTTGTTGTTTATTAAAAAAAAGGCTTTGTTTGTTGTTGTTTTTTACTTATTTATTAAGAATTTCATTTTTTTTTTCAACTTTTATTTTATGTCATTAAATATTTCATATTTGGTTTTTGTTAATTTAGTTTTTATAATTATCTTTATTCTTATTATCTCTTCCAGTTTGTTTAGAATTTTCTTCATTATATTCGAAATGACCTTAAAATATCTCTAGTAATTTTTATCAAGTCATTTTGCTTCACAATTGTTATGAATTTTTTTTTTTTTTTTGTATTTATTTTGCTTCAGTAGAAGGAAGGGAAATGTAGTCCAAAAATAGTAGTTAATTTTATGGATAGTTACTGATAGCTAAGGATAGATGGTGATGCTTTTGCCAGAGAAAAAAGAAGGACTATAGATAGTAATAGATAGAAGATGAATATTGTCAAAGTATTAGAATAATGATAGTCAATAATAAATAACGATAGATATAACTTTTATAGTTGATAGTCAATAATAAATAATATTTGGAATTAGTTATGATAGACTGCTTGCTTACTTCATTCCACCGAGAGATTTTAAGTTTAGTTTCAGTAGAAATGTTTAGTAATTAGTTTGCCTAGCTTAACAAATTTATCTATAAAATATACTTAAAGCTTTACTTTGTTTCTCACATCTGGGATCCTCAACCTTAGTTTCATTAGAATGCTTTAGTTATGCAGTTTGCCTATATAAACTAAATGATAAATTGAAAACATTGATAAATTAACAATAAAAAAACAAAGTAATAATAAAAAAGAAAAATTTTATTTCCATAGAATTTTGCGTTAGTCTGTTCCTTTTTGTGTCACAAGAATGTGTAGATTTTTAGTGACCTAATAAGCCCCATTAAACCATTATACAGCCTTTAATATTAGCTGTGCTATGGGATCACTTATTATTTTGTCAGTTTGAGGTACTTATATTATCACAATTTTTTTATCATAACCTTTATTTATATTTACCGTGTTTTGTCACTATTAATCCTCTTTCAAAATGGATTAGACACAAACATGTTGGAGCTGGGGAATTAAGGCTAGATGCCCTTCCGTGCAGTGAGACTGAACCAGTAGTAGACACGTCGCGATCCGCGTACTCCACCGCTAAGCTACCGCGACACCTTTGCCCAAGAAACTGATATAAAAATTATAAATTATTACTGGATAAAGTAGAATATGACTCTCTATTTTTTTATTCTGGGAAGTGGAATTTGATTATTTAGGAAATCATAAATTAGAATATATCATAGAATACTTTGATTAAATGTGATAAATGCATAAAAAAATTCTGGGAATTATGGGTGTCTCTGGAATTTGATTCTTACCGCTTGAAATTTAGTTTATCATTCATTATACGGAAGTCTAATCCGACTAATCTAACCCGTTCTAACCAGTCATAACCAGGTTAGTTTAGTTAGGTTAGGTTACGTTTGAGTACAATGAATGATCAGCTTAATTTTCAAGATGTAAGAACTTCGCAGAACCGCGTCAGATGCGTTTATGAAATCCATTTGTGTGTGTCTAGCTAACTAACAATATGGTATCCTTGCTTTACACTGTTTAAGAAATCGGGCCAATGACGAGTCGAGCTAAAATTACTAGAAATTGGAAGTAAATAGTTATATAAAGATAAATTTAGGTAGAAAACAAAATGCACTAGCAATATATGATCTAGAAATGTCAGAACGACAAAATAAAGTGGAATTAAGGATTAGGTGAGTTAGAAAAATATAAAAATAGAACTTAAATGGTCAGCTAGTATTAGAAAAATAAATGATGAGCTAGGAATAGGTTAGCTAGAAAAGTCTAAAACTAGAGATTCGGGGAATGGTTAGGCTAGCTAAAGAGCTCTATGAAAAGGTAAAGGAGAATTAAGATTAGGTGAGCTTTTTAATATTCAATAAGTAGGCAAAATGACTGAGATATGTAATAATTTGTGATTATGCATTAAAAAAAACTCTATGTCGTTATAATTCTCTTTTATTTCTTAAACTTGCATAAGACATTTGTCTTAAAGATATTTACCAGCATTTTTTTTTTACTAAAATTCATTCTAGTTTAAGAAAAAAAGAAATTATTCTTGTGGACTTTTATTGGTTAATTGGGGGGATGAAAAGGATTTTTTTTTTTTTACTTTTCTTTGGCTTCCTGTTATTTATTGTTTTTCCTCATTTTTATTCATTTTACATTCATCATAAACTGTTTCATTGCTCATTTCGTATTATCTCGATGGATAAATTATCACTATTTTTTGTTCTTATATATATATATATATATATATATATATATATATATATATATATATATATATATATATATATATATATATATATATATATATATATATATATATATATATATATATATATATATATATATATATATATATATATATATATATATATATATAGGAAGATCTTCTTTCCAGTATTTTAAAATAATGGGGGGAAATTTCTATGCTACTTTCTCAATTAGAAATTAAATCCTCTCTTGTAAATATGGTATTCCTGATATACCAGATTTCGAAAATCCATTTTATTTTCTATTAGTTTTATGTTTGCACCGTTTTATGTGTCAGAATTAGTCTCCCTTCGAATGAGGGTGTACATATATATTTATTTTCCTCTTCAAGCTTTATCAGTCATACTTTGGACTATGAACTCAGTTTTTTGCTGGCTGATGTAGATTTGATACATCATATATACGTTGATTAACATGAAATACATATTTTATTTTATATTATTCTTATTCACAAAAGTCTGTCGCACCGTGCAAATAAACTAGATATATCAGAGACTTACCAGTATGATATATATATATATATATATATATATATATATATATATATATATATATATATATATATATATATATATATATTGGTTAGTACTCATGAGAAATACATAATATAATTTATCTTTATTGCTTTACAGAAATTAACCCAGGTCGAATCAGGTATAAATTCATCTCCAGATCAAAACAAACACAAAACTAAAAGTCAAATTCATCGAACTCAGCTTAAAAAAAAACTTCATTCATACATTCATAATAAATAGACTAGTTAGATCTAGTATGAATAATTAGATAACTCATCATCACCGGGTAACTAGAATTGAGAGTTTCTGACTTAGAATTTACTTAGAATGAGATTTAAAATGTTCTTAAATAAGGCCTCTGCAGCTCTTGGGGACAATTTTACTCATTTGGAATGAAAGTCTAAAGTGATGATCATTTTGATATATATATATATATATATATATATATATATATATATATATATATATATATATATATATATATATATATATATATATATATATATATTTAAAAGGCTTTTCTAGCACAGAATAAATGATTTGATATATTCCTCCGTGAGTGAAATTGTCTCCAAAAACTTTTGTATAATTTTAAATAGACGTACCATTTATAATTAATTCTATTACATAACAAAAAGAAAAGGAAAAAAATACAATAAGAGCAAAATATTAGAAACTATTGGCTTCCAAATACATAATGTCTTCTCAGAGAATAAGGAAAGTAAGAGAGAGTGTAAAATAATACAAGAAATGACTGTAAACTGATTTAAGAAAAAGACTAAACATGACTTTTGAATTAGATAAATTCTTCATTGTTGATGACATGCTTTTCCTTTGAGAACAGAAGTGGAAATGAGGTATTGTTGGTCATGGGTAGAAGAAGCAGCCCGCGGACGAACGACGCTATTTTGTAGGTATAACCAGGTGGATATATCGCAAGTTGGGTATATCCAAGTATATCTTATTATATATGAGAATGAGATGGGAGATCCACACCATATATATTTTTTTTTAATCTGTAGTAGGTAATAGAGAAAAGTGTATGTTTAAATATATTCAATTGCATTTGTGACATGCATAGCAATCGCTGAATACATTTTTTTTAAACACTTGACATCTAAACATGCCAACATGTTGGAGGATTCCCTCCCCCGTGGTTCCAGTCAACGCAAACAGGCACAAACAAACAAACAAACAAACAAACAAACAAAAAACTCTGAAGTGAAAAGAAGAAAAGTTAGTTTTACTTTTGTTTAGTTCCAGTTATTTAGAAAGGATTTATTCATTTCGTTTTATGATTTGCATTCTCATTTTAATCCTTCCAACTGAATGAATATCAACTTGACCTCATGTATTGAGTTTTCTTTTTAAGTTACTTCCTTCGACTTCTCTTTCGTATTTTTCTGCATGTTTTTAGCCCAGTAGTTGTATTGACTAGAACGACCTTGAGAGGGTACGAATTATTGACTTCAATAGATGGTAATATATATTTTTTAACAGTTAAGGTATTTAGACCTCCATCTTCCTTTGATCTATTTGAGATTTTTTCACTAATCTTGATATACCTTATTTTCCAAAAGAAAAAAAAATAGAAAATTAATTCTTCTTGATAATCTGTCTCCCAAAATCAAAATGTTATTAATCTAACACCTCCTATATCACACAAGCAGTTGGCCAACAGAACCGCTTGTGTCTGCTCTTGCCTCACCCATATAGTCTGCACAGTAGTATATATATTCATCATTTTTTTATAAGCAGCCATATCCGGTTGTCCGTTGCCTGAGCGAGCCAATAGGAATGCACCGTATTTCCTCCTGCCTGGCATCAGCTTGTGGGAACGCAAATTAACCACCTGATTGTGCGAGGTGGCAGCCCATTGTGTTCCCTGTTTTATCCTCATATCCTATTCTCAGTCCATCCTTTTAAGATATCCTCTCACATCTCTCCATCCTATCCTCCTTAGATTCCAATTTCGACCCTAGTTTTCACTCCTTATCCTTTCCTATTCCTCACATAGCATGTGTTTGCCAGTGTTTTCCTCCTTCCACAGTGCCTCACAGCCAGAATTTGCCTTGTCACTCTACCCTGTACCCCCATTAACCACTGCCTCTATGTCCTTTGTCATGCACGATGGGAGTTTAGTGAAGGAAGTTCTTTCCATACGTCAGGAATTAACTCCTCGCTTTTGTAACTCCCCCAAGATACAACATGTTCGCATCAGTTCCAGTCATGTGCTTAACATGTTGCCTTGTTTGCTTTCCCCTATCCCTGGTGTCCAGTGTCGTTAACTGTTGTCTTCCAATTAGGCTATTTGTTTGTTATTCCCTAATTGTAGCTGTTTATGCTGTTTCCTGCTGTCATTTTATGTCGTTTGTAGACTTAAGGATTTTGACAAACCTCCACATTGGTATTATGTTCTCAGTTATTTTTTGTAAGAGCTACTTTTGACCAGTAGTACTTTGCTACTTGGATTACAGTTAGCTCAAGGGAGTTTCTGGGCCACACATTTTTTTCAGTGTGGCTGACATACCGAATTGGAGGTTTTGCACGTAGAAGTAAGGTAGAATTAAGCAATTATCCAATAGAAATCTAGAGATCAAGCTCATTAATATATACAAATTGCATCTAATGTCAGTTATATTTGATTTAAACGAAAAAGGTCTTGTTTGCTTCTATGACGTCAAACTCAATAGTATAAAAGTAAATACCATTATTTAACATCCAGTATCAAGAAATTTTTATATTATTCTTATCATGATAATCTATACAGTTGGCTAGACAGAGAAAAGTGATGATTTATTTACTATCTCCCATGAGGCTAGGTTCAGTGACTTTTGATCAACGAGCTTGCATGGGCATGACACTGAAAGAACAAAAAACTAAAACGCATGGGACGCACATCTGGGCCCTACCAAGGTGTCGCTTCAAGCAGTCAAAAGCACAGGAAGGTCGTCGAAATTGGGACAGACTTAAGACTTTCTTGTTAAGGAACATATCTTGTGCTCATTCTCACTGTTTTTGATAACACAAATAGGTTCTTTGCAGACCTTCTTACGAGGGAGTATTTTGTTTTTGAAATGGAATGCTAATTGTAAGGGCATTTCCACCAGACAAGGTACAAAGATTGTTTTTCTGAGACGAGACAGTCCTTTATCTTAAGAGAATGAGGAAGTTGCTTTGAAGCAACAGCTTTCAAGCAATGCATAAGTCATTAAGATTTTAGAGCCTGTGTACTATAATTGGAACAAACCTTGTTTACTTTGGGGCAAATCCAAGGCTCTTTAGGCTAATATACTGCACAACATTTGCTATCATGCATGTTAAAATTTACAGTCAACAGGTTGGCTATGCTTATCCTCTCTTTAGTATGACCTACAAATAGCATAGGTATATACATTTGGTTACATTATATCCACTGCGTAAGTTAGAATATAAGCAGGGAATTTGGTATTACTTTTTCATTAATTGAAACAAATTTATGGATTTTTGTTTTAATTTTTGTTACTTATTAATTTTTGAATGGAGAATCACAAGACGACTTCATTGATGGTATTTGAACTAGAGTTTTGTATTAATCATATAAAATGAAAAACTTAACATTCAATGCAAGTTTTAATGCTAATTTATATAATACTAATTTCAAATCTAGAAATTCAGCAGCTAAAGTTGTCATTTTCTCTCGTAATAGTTATAATGAATCAAATTATTGATTTAAAAGGGATGTTGAAGAGACATGTAGAATAGTCATATAGCCTAAATTAATTGACTTTGTGCCATAAGATCTTGGCAACATTTTGGAAGCTTTTATGCCTCTAGTTAACAATTTTTAAAGGGCAGACAAAGATTAACTATTATCATTATAACAAAACAAAATTTCTGTCATATATTAATAAGCCATTTTCAGAATTATAGCTGTTATTATAGTGTGTACCTCCAAAGGTGCACAGTAGTACATACAGAGTCTTAATTTTCAAGGGGGGGGGGCAGTTTTAGAGATCTTCATCCCAAAACACCAGAATCTCGGGAATTTACTTCAAAGCTCATTTCTTTAGATCAGGACTTGTCCTTAAAAGTATTTGTCTGTATGATTAAATTTGTATGGGTTATGCAGTGATGGATGGGAAGGAGAAAGGGGTTTGTGCTTACAAAACTTCTATATCACACAGCACTGAATATGTTCACAAAGGGAAGTTTCCTTCGTGGTCTCTTTCACAAGACTGGCCTGACCTGACTTTTGTCTCTCTGCTGAAGCGTTCATCGGGAGCCCGGCTGTGGCATCGAGGCTTCGCTCAATACGGGAAAGAGAAAAACATTTACTGGTTCTTTGAAATTAATGAAATTAATAACATAAAAAAACGTTTTACTGGTTCTTTGAACTTAATGAAATTAATAACATAAAAATTACAACCACAAAATGAATTCCTAGAGGAAAAAGCATATTCGAGTTGATAAAGTCACCCCTTCTTTTTACCTACCGAAGACGTTACCATGACCAGTCTTAAAAAAAATCTTGAGTATCCTTAGCTGTACTTCCCATCACATACTCTTACATTATGCTATGGCTGTATATACATGCTCGTAAACCCACTTTCATAGACTGTTCTACACTGTTTTCAGGTTATGTGTTATATATTGTTATTAGAAATAAGATAAGGTTAACTTTAGAAATATTTTTTTCCAGTTAACGATGTTTTCATGTTTGTTCTTAAGTCCACGTAGAGTATAAATAATTTTGAATTTTTGCAGTTAATGAGGCTGTCACGACAATATGCATAGATTCCATTGAGAGATAACCTTGCAAAAACGTTTTAGCTTATTGAAACCAGATTTAGCTAATTCATTCACCCATAGAAAACGTTTCCATTTTAATGAAAGATATATTATCAAGAGAAGTAGTAGCATTACTGTCCACCGTAGTTTTTAAACTACAAATCCTATTTTATTTACTGTTAATACAACTACAAACATCATAGTGGAGAACAACTCAGGAAAGTGATTATCTTTATGATTATTTGTATATACAGTCATCATGATTATTATGAGATTACTTTTCTGCAGTCCCTCCCCCCCCTATCTTTATATTATTATAATCATATTTCCTCATGTTTTTGGTGAAAAATTAAATCAGGTTCATTCATTTGCCACTGGCAAGCAAGAGACTTCATAATGGTATTGAGTGTTAGCCAAATATGTCCTTTCTGAATAATTTTTTCCCCTTTATTTTGGTATGAACTAGTTAAAAGAAAAGATACTTCATATTTAGAAATAATATTTTTTCACATTTTCTTTATTGCGACTTTGGTTTGATATAAATGAATTATCCCTCTTACTCCCCCATTTAATTTAGGTTATTAAAGAATTGGCGTAATAATAATAGTAATAATTAACGTTAACAAAGTCTACAGTGTTTAATCGTTTTAATTATTATTATTATTATTATTATTATTATTATTATTATTATTATTATTATTATTTGATTCTTTGTTTTAGCATTTCAGATTTTCTCTTTATATTTTATTATCGTAAGTCACTATTAAAGTCCCTTTATTGTAAGTTTCTATGTTATATTTTCTAGAATTTACCCTATTGTTTTCTCTCTCTCTTTACAGCTGCTAATTATCTATTTATTTTTTCTTTCTTTTTAACAATGATTGTAGTTTTTATTTTCATTCTATATCTCTTTCTTTTTTATCATATAATAAGTAGATACCTTATTTACTTGTTTTCATTTTTTCTTGGAAATTATTCTTAAATGAAATATTCTTAACATTTATTATTTTGCTGTTATTTTATTATTATTTTTATTATCATTACTGAGCTTCACGGTATCCATTAAAAAAAACATCTGATCAAGCTGGTCAGACAAATGGTATGTTAGAAAGGACATGAAAAACATTATTTAAAAAAAAGAAAACTCATCAGGTACTGAGTCTTGGCAGACTCTCTCCAGATTTTTTTTCCATTTTAATTTTTCAGAGATTTTTGCCTCCCTGTATCCCTCCTTTCTCTTTTTCGTCTTTTTTTTCATTATTTTGAAACAGTCAGCGCACGCTATTTATTTTCTTTATAAATCGTAATCTTCAGTTTTACTAAAAACAAGAAAGTTATATATATACCATATCAGCACTCAGCACTACTCTGCTTCAGAAACCTTTCCTCGACCCTCTGCTCTGAAAACTTACCTTTGTCTAATTCTGTTGTTTTCCTCATATTTATGGAATTTCCCTATTTACACAAACAATTTTTTTGTTTCGGTCCCTTTAACTAGCTGTGTTTGATCTGCCGATGGTTTGTGATATTTTTCTGGTTTTACGGTAGTTCAGAAGTATTGATGATGGTGAATCTGAGCTATCTATATTTAACCCGTTATATGTGTTTTTCTAGTTCAAATATGATCGTGATAGAGATCTGAGCTAACTGCGTTTGACCTGTCGTGTCTTTGGGATGTTTTCTTGTTTTTGGGGGGGTTTCGAAAATGGTGCCATAAACATGATTTGAGCTAGTTGCGTTTGAAATGTTTTATCTTTATTATTATTGCAAGTTTTCTGGCACTCTAGACAAGATAATGCTAAAAAACATACTTTGAACCAGCAGCTATTAATCTAGCATATTTCCTGGTTGCTCACCTGGTCCGGAAATGATGGGGATTTATCAAAAACTAACATCACCAGTTGTAGGTTCGGATAGACTGGGTCTTATATAAATATAGACGTTTTGTTTTCACTCAGCTGAAATTATTGTTTCGAGCATTGGTCCCAAACATCTGTTATTTTTGTTTTTGTAGCGAAACACGTGGCTTCTTTTTTATGTTGGTGTTTATCAAGAAGAAAATTCAAGTATTTGAGCCCTCCATTCCCATAATTGATTTACAATGAGTTTAAAGGTTTGGATTGCCTCTCTTCCTATCACATATCATACCCGAAGAATTCTATTTAACACAATGTATGTTTATTTTTCTGTTCTTTCCATCACATTTTTAGTTTGGGTTAGGTGCTACTACTTAAGGGAAGCAATTTTTGTCTTGGGGAATTTCAGTGTCGTGAAAATTCGATGGCGTGTAGCCTTATCTTTTTAGTATCGTTTCTCCACTTTGCCCTCATATAAATGTTCTTCTTGGGAAATATTATGAAGATTTGTTCAACTTTTCCTTATTCCTGGTTGGCCCTATATTATCTCTCCATTTTTAACTAGTTTTTTTTATTAAATATATTTGTTTCGAATGGTCTCAAAAATATAATCTGTGACATCTCATTATTATATCCTTAGTTTTTGTGTTATTTAACAGTCCAAAGAACAAACTTAAGTTTTTGTTGACTCTGCTTGAGTAATGTGTCTTTAACTGAGTTTTTTTTTCTCAAAAGCAAGTGAAAAGAGCGAAAGTATCAAAACCACTTTGAAGTTATGTTATATCTGTGTTCACTGCAGCTCCTATAATCTTTACAGATTAGGGATATTTTTTGTCCTCTCACTGGCGTAAGATTGTAGAAAATAAAACCCCCGAAGAGTTGCTCTTCACAATCACCGTGCTCTGTGTTCACTCTCACCATGCTTTTGCAACTATGGTGCCATGGTTTTTGGTTTGTTTTCATGCTCACATTCTCACGTGCTGCACATTTCACTATTATTCATATCGTCAGTGCTATTCTTATAGGCAGTGAAGTAATAAAACGTTAGGAATAAGTTTGGTAGGTAGAGTTATTCCTGCTCAACTGTTCAGGAAAACCCCTCTAAGGCATGTAAAGAATCCACTAGAGCCTGAATAATAGGAATATAAAGTTTAGAAAATGAACATAATAAAGACTTTTAGACTTTGCCAACCAGCTCTTATCTCCTAATCCTCTTCCTTGTCCTATCGCTAGTACTCTGTCCCATTGTCCTCCCCCTTTGCACTTAAAAAGTAGTTTTTCTCTTACTACCTTATAGCTAGTCTTGCATTGTCCAGTCAACTTATCATTTTGTTTTGCCTAGATACTGAAATGGCCAACAGGAGGAAGCTTTGATATTTTTTTTTTTTGCTCAGACATTCCTGAAGGAAACTGAAGTCGTTCTATTGAACGAGTAACAGCATCATTGGTTCATCCTCAGACCTCATAAAATGGTTAAAATAAAATAAAAACTTTTCCTGTCGCTGGCGCTGCAGATACTGTGCTGATTTGCCTGGATTGTATTGCTCTATCTTCGTTATTACTTTTTCTTAATTATCTATAAACTTGAGCCCTGAACGATGCCATTTCTTTATACAGAAAAAAAGTACATTTACCCATTTCATTATTTCGCAGAAAGATGTCCAGTTCAAAGAAGAAGCAATAGGGAACCAATTGTTATTTTTATTTTATGAGTTTTATACTTTTTTTAATTATTTTCAAGGGCCTCATCTGCTCTGTCCAAAAGGGAGAAGTAAATTCTCTTAAGAAAAACGTTGAAACGCAAAACTGAAAAAAAAAATAAACTTGATCTCTTATATTAGAGTTAAGGAAAACCACCTTATTTTTGTTGGTATTATTCGTATTACTTTGCGTTCACAGCCTATAGTTTTTATGGGTTACACCGAAATGCCCTTTATTTTATTATACTTTTTCCTCTCTTTTTTCCTCCTTCAGGATTTCACAATGGATTTCTATTTTCGGCAATATTGGACAGATCCCCGGTTAGATTTCAGTGCACATAAAGGTTTGAAAGAAATACAAGTGAGCACAGACTACACGGGGAAAATTTGGGTGCCCGATACCTTCTTTCCAAATGAAAAAAGAGCTTATTATCACACGGCCACCACCGCCAATGAACTCTTGCGCATCACTTCCCAAGGCAGTGTTTTGAGGAGCATAAGGTAAATAGCACCTCTGTAATAATAATAAAAAAAAAATAGCAAGAGCCCAACACTACCACAACTACTTTCAGCCACCACAACAATCACAAAGCGTTGATCGTTTCCGTCACCAACCACTTATTTTTCTCTGGTACGGGCTCCTGCAGGCGCGTGGTGCATGATTTGCATCTCTCAGATGCATAAACAAAAGCACACTGGAAAGAAAAAGGAAAGAGAGAGATAGTGCGAAGTTCTACTTCTTCCTCCTCTTTAAGAAAGAACAGGGCAAAGGGAGTACTTGAGTGAGTTGGAAAGACCAATGGACGAGTCTTCAACAGGTGCACAAATGGTGCTGGTTGATATTCTGAGCATTGAAATTAGGGGATGTCTCATAGTTTTTTTTTTTTTTTTTTAATCTTAGTCAGTTTTCTTCAAAGGCCTTTGGACGCAGTTTTCTCACCAATCTCAATATACAAAACTTATGAACACACTGATGGACATTCTTTTTTGTGTTTCTTGGGTTTCCCTTGATATCGCTTCTTCCACTTGGCTCACTCTTCTCACCTTCCCTGATACATATTGGAAGGGTGCGCCATATCCTGTTATTCTTTACGAACTCGCCTTAAGACATGAATGAAAAGTAGTCACTAAATAGTTTTCCAACTTCGACTGCTAATTCATACCCCCTTATACATCTTCTAGTTACTGTGTCTGGAATTCCGACCTCAACAATAACAACAAAATACTTTGACTCAAACCTTTTACTTTTAATTATTTTTCTCTTCAAGGAAATTTTGCTTCTCCATGACTTGGAGCTACCACCTGTATGCTTTTGACCATCTACAGAGTCCTTGAACCTTCCATCATCCAGACATTGAAATCCCTTTTCTTCTTCATTCTTTGTATTTTTTTTTCTGGACACCTTTCACAAGCCCTTCTTCCGTCAACATGGTAACTGTTGGGATTCCAGGCCTGGCTAGAACCAGAGGCCGTGGACATTATTATATCACTAACACACCAATACACTTTATTTATGCTTATGAAGGTCGTCTTCTTGAAACTGTCAGCGTCACATATTTTTAATTTCATTTTTTTTTCATTATTTTTTAGCCTTTTCGTTTTGTCTTCTTGCGCTGTTTTCATATAAACCTAAGACAAATTTTAAACAAGATTGCCACTGAGGCCAATGCATTATTCAGCGGATGCCAGTGCGCTGATCAAACCTAAATAAATCAACAATTGAGAATATTTATTTTTTTTATTTTAAGTATCGATTGAGTTTTGTTTTGTATTTTTATTTGTGCACTCGAGAGCACGTCACTATATCCAAAGTGGTTTATGTCTTCCTCTTTCGTCTGCTCCATTTTCTGTTTGTTCACAAGAGCTCCAAGCGACTTCTGTACTGTAACCAAGGCAAAAGGGCAAAGCACAGGATTATTATTATTATTATTGTTGTTACCACCACTTGTTCGTGATTTTTATGGCTTTTGTATACCACTTTTACCATACCACTTCTTGAGTACCTGTTGTCTAGCTTGACTTGATCAGTAAAACTGAAAGAAATTCTTATCTTCGCCTTTTCAGACTTTCTAATATATTTAATTGTACCAACCCAAACCTTCCTCTGTTTCTGTCTCTTTTGGAGTAAGTGTTTGCCTGGCTTTTAATATTATCTTTGCTAGATCTCTGCACCTTTTTCTGAGTCCCTCCTGTTCCTCCAATCTCCATAACTTAAAAGAAGAAAATTTATTAAAAAAAAAATGATATATCATATACTTTAGCATTGACACAGAAAAGAAATTTTAGATTAAAGAACTGATTTTGTTTTAAATTTTCTTTTGTTTAAAAGTAAACATTAGGTTGTGCGAACCCCGTCTGTAAAATGTGACCCAGAAGTCATGGATGTTCATGTACTTTTGTTGTTTCAGTAGTTTTTTTTCTCCCTGCAGTTTGTTTCCAAATAGTTAACAGTTAGGCTATAATCATGATGTTAGGAATATGAACCAGTAATTCACATGCATATATAAATATCACAAATTCCATATATTCCAATTCGTTTGGCATTGTGTATCTCATTCAACATCTTATTAAAAAAATATTCCAGTCGTCGTTTACTACCCATGCCAAAATGTCACCCTCCTTTTTCTTACCCCATATTGGTTTGTGATACGTCTATGATACATTTTGAGCCATATGTTGAACACAGTGTAACGTAGAGATAGGCCTAACTTCTGCAAATAGGCCTTGCGTTGTAGTGTCCCCGATTACCATCCATAGTGTTTTCCTTTTAGGATTGGCGTGTAGTGCTGCAGTGCGACTCTTCTTCTTTCAATTAGTCATTGGAGTTTGCTGTTTCAGTACATGCTGCATTCATATCGCGCGACAAGTGCTCTTTTATTTTTTTTTCCTCCTCTTTACTCTACACCTCCCGAAAGATAACGATGCTGGTTTCTAGCATCGATGTTGTAGAATATAGGTTTTAAATAGCATATTACCAGCACTAGTAAATAAAAACAATAAAGCCTCCCCATGTATTCTATTCCATATTTTATTAAGTAATTTGGTTCTCTATTTAGTTGTTATTGTTTTTTTTCCGTCTTAATTTTATTTATAGAGCCGTGAATAATTTTGATAGCATATGAAGTATAATACAAGCACTGTAGATAGGTTTTTAGGTCTTCATCATCATATTAGTCTTTTCTTCTCCATCAGCTTTCTTGGACAGTAGTTCTAGCCTCTCTTACATAGGAAAAAAAATAGAAATACTCTCATTCTCACTGTTTTAAATATTATTTTCATATTCCTTCTCCCATGAAAACTTCAGAGGCTTTTGCTGTTTATGAAGTCCTCAGAGTATAATATATAAATAAATGAAGGACTCCATTTTATTTTCATCTTTCAAATTTCCTTGTAAATACACCTGAGAAATAGCCATATTATGCCCTCTAAAGATAATAATAAGTATATGTACTCAACAATCATTTGTATTGCTCCTATATATTCGTATGAAGCAGTTGAGGGTATATATTTCTCATTTACTCTATATATTCTCAGATGAAAACTAATACGTTACACTCCCGTATATCGTTAGAAGAAAAATATATTTTTCTCTTAGTATTTCTTTTACATGAAACAAGACTCATCCATCTGAAACTGATAATGAAAAAATATAGGAAAGAAATTAGACAATTTACCTTACCTGCTAAAATTCCCCTCTCACCTACTTTCTTTTTATCCCTTTTGTAGCATTCAGTCCCGCTATCTTAATATATATATATATATATATATATATATATATATATATATATATATATATATATATATATATATATATATATATATATATATATATATATATAAAAGAGGCCTTTGAATGAGAAGGCATATATAAAAGTGTTAAAAAATGGCTGAATATTTTAAAATGGGCCTATAAGTAGTTCTTTTTAGGCCTCATATATCATATAGTACCAAATATTCTGTAATACTGTAGTGATCGTCATTAATTCTAATCCTATTAGATTTTAGAAAAAAATAAGCTTATAAAATTATGAAATCACTAAAGAAAAATTAATATTTTAAAAATTTAGACCTATAAATTTATCTCTTCCGTTAACTGTGGTGAGAAGAGTAAAGTACTTTATCCCTCAAATCTGTGTACAAGTATGAAATATTCAATGGAAAAATATTAAATTATTGTAAGCCTCACAATTATTATGGTCAATAGAGACAATAAAAAAATTAAAATACATATTTTCCTCTTGTACCAGCTGTTCTGTGACAGATTAGATTACTGTATGCATCACATATCAGGCTCCAAAAGTAAATAGTCTCTAGCAACAGATTAAATTATTGTAAATCTTACAAATCTGCCTTTAAAATACACGATGTTTCGCGGAGATATATTTAAGCAATTTATGTCACAGATAGCAGACATAGTACCAAGTAAGTACCAAGTACTTTAGAGACCTCCAGAAAAGACTATTTTCTGGAGACAGAGATTTTCATACCCTCCACTGAGACAGATTAAAGCTTATTACTCCACAAGTAGCAGCCATAGTACCAAGTACTTTAGAGACCTCCAGAAAAGGCTGTTTTCTGAAGACATAAATGTTCATGCCCTCCACAGAGACAGGTTAAAGCTTATTACGCCACAGGTAACAGCCACATTAACAAGCACTCTGGAGGCCTCCAGTAAAGGCTATATTCTGGAGACAATTTGGAAATATTCATGCCATCCAACTAGTCCACAAGAACTAGATATTGTGCAGACACAGATTATAGAATTTTATGCCGACTAAGATTTTCTTTTGGAGACATTTTAAACTGAATGCTACATGGATCAACCTTAAACTCTCCTTCTTAATTCTATTAATAGTCATCACAAATGAATCTCAGATGATTTGGATTTTTTTTAATAATCTTTATATTATTTCTCCATTACATAGCAAAGAGATTTTGAATACCATGAATGGAGAGAATAATATAAGATTATCATTCCTCACATACTGCTCTCTACAGTCCTTTGCAGTTCCTTTTTAGCGGAAGCAATATGCCATTATTTTCTTTTATATTTTGTTTTTTATTATTAAATCTGACATCCTCCCCCTCCCTGATTCCTCTCAGACTTATTCCCCTTCCCCTTCAGTCTGTCCACAAAAAGATAGAGAGGAAAAGAAAAAGTAAAACTATCTAGCCTTATTTTGAGCTTTCTGAAGGGTCTATTTCAACAGGACCCTCGCTTCTAGCAAAAGAAAGAGAGAGATAGAGTGAGAAAAGGTGTGCAAAACGGAGTAGGAAATTGGAACTAGCCTATTATTTCCTCTGCATAATATGCCTATATTATATGATATTATATTCTCGATTTTCAGACGGAGGTCCTCCCAGCATCCTAATTTGTCTTTTTTTTTTATTTTTCTATTATGGGTTTCTCTCAATTATATTTACTACAAAAAAGTATACTTACTTTTTTTTCTCTATTTTTGCTCTTCCAATATCATTCAACTGAACGGAATGTTGTTGCTGAGTTGTGCTTTTGTCACTGATGATAAGATGTTTTTGAAATCACAAAAATCTCTTTTGCCAACAACTGTATTGTTCCCTACTTTTTTTAATGATGAACATTATCTTTCTCCCCCCCCTGATTGGAAACATATTTATTTAAAACTTTTTGTTCTTTCTCTTCTCATTACTACTTAACTCAATTCTTTTGAATCTTAAAACTCTAAAACTCTGTTCTTATCCAGTCTTCTTCTTCTTTCTCAAACTTCTAAAACATCAATTTTCCTTTCGTCGTTTACTATTTATTTCAAATTCTTTTTTTGAGTCTCGTTCTTGCCTCCCCTATATCTGCAGAATAAGCTTCACTCTGTCCATCGTGTAGTTCTTTTGTGTTAGGTTGTTAACATCTTGTAAATAGAGATATCTGGAAAAAGTCCCACACCATCTAGCTTCAAGTGTTTACTCCACACCTTCAGAAATTTGTTATTGGGTCAAAAATAAACCAAGACTTTAGAATATTGGGATAAAAACTCATGTGGATGAGGTGGAACTATTAAAAATTCTATTTATATTTCGCGCCATCTTCATATTCGCACAGCTGATGAATCAGAACTCATGATTCGTGTAATTAAAAACTTATTTGATGAGGTGGGATATTAGTCCAGATAGTTATTTTTATTTACAAGATGTTAACTACTCGCGAAGAACTTATAACAGATGGATAGAACCAAATCAAGTTTTTTTTCCAAAGCTTCTTCTCTCTCTTGGCCAAATCTCTATTATCTCTTCCCCTTCTTTCATCTGCAGCCACCAACACGCTCTGTCACATTTGCTGGATTTTGGCAGTACTCTCGTTTTCTATCAGTGCCAAATTGAGAGTTGTTTCAAAGTAGATAACTAGACTGGACCTACTTACAAGAAAAGCTATTTTTTATAAAAGATGATAATTTTTTTTTTAGGGATTTGGAAATTCCTTTCCCTCTAAAATTTATTTCTGGGGGCTTTGTAAGATACTTGAGGCTATATGTAAGGTATAATTTCCACTGTCATATTGTTTCTGAAGCTGAGAACCTGAGCACTGCCAAGTAGTCTTCTTCTGCCTTAGAATGCACAAGACACTGGATCATAGTATAAACTGCTAAAACACATATTGATATAGATCTTTGTCTCACTAAATGTATTTCACAAGAGTCACAACTGTCTCACCTGCTGTTCTTGTAGCTCACATGGATATCTTCTTTCCTCTTCCTTCTTTTTTTTCCATTTTTCCTTCATCGCCTTTCTTCTTGGAACTTCTATTGTCTTTGCTTCGTTCCCTTCAAACTTATCTCATTTTCTTCTCGACTTAACTTTTCTTTCTTCTCCAACTTGCATTTCCACTCCACTGGTTTCTCCTCAGGCAGTTTTATCTTTTATTCTTCTCAACCTTTTTCTTCATCGTCATATTGCTCTTTTCTTCTTTTGCATCTTTTTCTTCTTCAAGTTTTCTCTTATTTTTCCTCTTCGTCAAGTCGTCGTCTTCAAGTCGTACTTCTTCTTCTACCTCTTTAAGTCATCTTGGTGTCTTCTTCTTTGGGTCTTCTTTTCTTCAGATTTTCTTTACTAAGTCTTCTTCATTTCCTCTTCAGTACATTTTGAAATCATCATCATTATCCTCTCTTTGAAGTCTTTTCTTCCATTCTTCTTCCTCCTCTTTTACTTCATCTTCATCTCCTACACTTCTTCTTCTTCTTCTTCTTCTTCTTCTTCTCCTTCTTCTCCTTCTTCTTCTTCTTCTTCTTCTCCTTCTTCTCCTTCTTCTTCTTCTTCTTCTTCTTCTTCTTCTTCTTCTTTTTCTTCTTTTTCTTTTTCTTCTTCTTCTTCTTTTTCTTCTTTTTCTTCTTTTTTTCTTCTTCTTCTTCTTCTTCTTCTTCTTCTTCTTCTTCTTCTTCTTCTTCTTCTTCTTCTTCTTCTTCTTTTTCTGTATCTACCTATGTAAAAGGAATGTTTGATGTTATGATTGATATATTTAGTGTGTGATAGATATTGCATATGTATTTTTGACTTGTATTGACTGATGTCTACTTCTTGACCAACAGTTACCATCAATCTTGCTTTTCTGAAAGAGAGAGAGATAGAAAAAAAATATACTGAAAAGGAATAATAAGAAAAAGATAAAAAAAAAACAAAGAAAGAAAGGGAAAAATAAGCAGACAGGCAAATGAAATGCATTTGCCTGACTGAACCTTTCTTTCAAAAAAGAAAAATATAAGTAGATAAAAAAGAAAAAAAAAGCTCTCTTAAGATCTCCAGCTGACACTTGCTTTTGTTTTTTTCCCAATTCTTCAGGATTTTACTCTCGACTTTTATTTTCGTCAACATTGGACCGATCCCCGGCTGTCCTTCCCCGATCGTGGGGGTTTGGACGAGCTGACTGTGGGGTCGGAGTATCTACAGAAAATATGGGTTCCAGACACCTTTTTTGCCAATGAGAAGAAGTCCTATTTTCACATGGCAACCACATCTAATGAGATGCTCAGAATCACTCACCAAGGGAAAGTTTTGCGGAGTATCAGGTAAGCAGGGAAGTCACACAAGGAGAACCAAGAAGGTAGCTCTCATGCAGACACTCTCATGGGCCTTAAAATCCTTAAAATCTTTCTCAACCAAAATAGCCCCATATGATGTTAATAGAGCAGCCGTCTTTATTTCTCTTTTTATTTAATTCCTACTTTACCTCTTTACCTCATCCTTCATTGTTAAATTTTTTTGTGATTAATGTACTGTATTCAAACGTTCTTCACGCTGATCATATTATGAAAAAGTGTCATTAATATTTATCAAGTGCCCCTCTATCTCATGGAACAGTAATCTATTCTTTATGGAATGCCATTTCGCCCATATCCAAATTTTTGTGTTTGTAGAGGTTGGGAGCATTTTAAAGACTAATTATGCAGGTAAGTTTGTGTTCCCAAGAGTATATGTTAACTGATATTTATGATTTTGATCAAAATCTCTTAGATATTTGAACCATTTTCTTGTCCAATCACATGAATTTCATTGACATTGTGTGATGTATGAACAGGGGCATGAGTAATTATTCCCGTATTCATATATGTGTGTGTTGAGGAGCTGCAAAGCGATCAGCACTCAGTTCTTAGAGCTTATTATCGTCAGAAAGCAAGAAGACTAAACCGTCAATGATTGAATCTTCCAGTTCACAGAGGGGCAAGACATATATTTGTTTTGATAACTGGTGTCTCGACTATCCTATAAGAATATCCATTCCCTGCCTTAATATTAGAATAAAAACAACACCATGACAACTAAATGAATAGGTTATAAAGAAACTATATTAAACTTGTCATTTTTGGACTGTAGTTTTTGTAAGTGCCGTTAGGTGTCCTTCTCAAAATGTAAACAAACGCAGACATCTTTTCTGGAGTGCGAATACGCTTTACCATTCTTGGCTCCCCTCGTGTGCTTTAAAACATGTTTAAAGCCCCCTTATCTGTTCTTTCAAAATAATCTGTGTATTTTCCTATTAACACTTGCTTTGTATGTGTGTATGGATAGCAATGCACTCACAGACTCTTCGTCCCAGGCCCAATCGTATCTTACAGGCATTCTTTCCGAAAGTAAGTTTTCAAATGTAATTTTAGTGGCACGTGATGTAGTACCGACTAATTTCAGTTTGTTGATTTATGGATACATATTTTCATTAGTAAATTTATTGTTTAAATGATTACATTTTTAGGATAATATTAGTAAACAGCGTGGAGAAATGGTCATTTTTTTCTTATTTTTGTGATATGAAACCAAGAAACCTTTTAATGTAGGCGTTAAATCGACTGATATATATCATTCAAATATTACTTTTTCTGTAACTTTCTCTTTTACTTTTTTGACCTCTTTTGACCTCATATACATTAAGTCAGTTGTATTAAGGCAGTTACAAACTAGGTAAGAAAGCGTTAACCATCCAATATTAGCTGGTAAGTGACTTTGTCAATATCTCCCAGAGTAAGAATACAATTCCAGGATATTATGGAACACAGCCATCGCTCGTTCCAGAACAATAGAATTATGAAAGCATCTTAAAGAAAGGTATTTTGGATACACATATTTTTATTGCTGTAGTTTCATTTGTATTCATTGGTGTAACCATAATATTTACTTGAAAAATATATTTATATATTCCATAAATTCATCTCCTTGTAAGTAAAGGTGCAATAAACAAAATTTACAGTAATGTATATGTTTATTTCCGAGTGTAATAATTTCATTAATAAGTAAAGGTTCATTTATAATTGTTATTAAATTGTTATTAATCTGTATATTAATATTTTTTATATATTCATCTCTTGTAATTAATAGTACATTAAAGGAAAAATTTTATGTGTATAATTTATTCTCAGTGGATTTGTAATTTCAAAGTATTTGAGGATAAGAAAAAGATATCAATAATTTACAGCTCTTTGAATTTGTTTCCATAATAAAAGAAATTGGAAAAAAGATATTTACCTGTGTATATATAATAATTTATAAGTAACAAAACTCATATAAATAAATAAAAAATTACTGGTGTAAATCGGGCTTACGTATATTATAAATAAATTATATTTGTTAAATAAATTAATATATTTTTTAAATTTCTGATATTAAACACTATGATGCCGAGTCTGTGTCCTGTGATCATAAACTGGTTTTTAAATTCAATTTATATTTTTTCAATGTTTTTGATACTTTGTTGTTTTATTTCCTGAATGTTTATTATTTATCCATCTCTTATGGCAAATTAATAGTTTGCAATTTTGTCTATATCTTCAATATGTATGTTATTCTCATATATTTTTCTTTCATCATCTCTATTTCTTATAATCTATCTATAACCAGAGATATTATTATTATTATTATTATTATTATCATTATTATTGTTATTATTATTATTATTATTATTATTATTATTATTATTATTATCATCTTGCCAAAAGTGATAACCCTGATAAAAAAAAGTACAGTAAATACCAAATTTAAAATTTTTCATATGAAAAAAAAAAAACATACAGGTAGTGCTTGGCAATAAAGCTGAACTTCTTTCTTCTCCCAAGGTATATATATTATTCATTTTGCCCTTTGAAGGCACTTTTGGAATTCTTTGATAATTTGTGAATACATTACTAATCTTTAGATGTATTTTTTTCTCTCCCCTTTTTCCCTTATTCTTATCTCCTAATTCCTCTTATTTCCAACTATTATCCTTCTATCTCTATTTCCCCCATTATTCTTTACCTTATTTCCATTCACTCTTCACAATTTCCTTTCCTTTTTTTTTTACCTATTGCCCCTGCCTTTTTTCATTCATGCTGCTCATATCGGCCCTGATGACATCGACGACGCTTCATCTACTCTGGTAACGATGATGGCTGGGTCCAGATTGACCATCACAGCTTCATGTCCTATGAATCTGCAGTACTTCCCTATGGATCGTCAACTATGTATCATTGAGATTGAAAGTTGTAAGTAGATCAAAACAATTAAAAAAAATTATTTGTGTTTCTCACAGGTTTATTCTTATCTTGTAAAGATAAGTAACCCCAGGGTACTTCTATGATTATTCATATTTTCCAGGTGAGTCATCAGACCAAACCTGGCTTAACATAACCAACCCTGACAGTTTCTTGGGTTATTTAACTCTACGTGGGGTTCTGGAGTCACTCATCTTTACAAGATGTATGTCCTTTAAGATTAAAAGATTGAATGAAAGATATATATATATATATATATATATATATATATATATATATATATATATATATATATATATATATATATATATATATATATATATATATATATATATATATATATATATATATATATATATATATATATATATATATATATATATATATATATATATTATATATATATATATATATATATATATATATATATATATATATATATGCTTGTGTGTATGTGTATTACTTTCACAAAAGTGTACACATTAACTTACGACCCTGTTGCACTATGATAATTGGGAATTTTGTAGGGAATAGATCTGAAAATTCCAAAGATATATGCGTGTGTGTGTGTGTGTGTGTGTGAAAATATACAAATATGAAAAATCACGCTCCTTTCTAAAACACAAGAAAATATCTTCGCAATATGTCTTCATTTTTTCTAAAAAAAAAAAAAATGGCTTTCGAAAAGGAAAATGGTTTAACCCCCCCCCCTTCTCCTCCTACCACCAAAGGGTGGGTGGCAGAAACGAATTTGAAATGCAAGAGATGCAGCTTGCTAAGGCAGGGGAAGCACCTCCCCACCCTCTTACTCCCGCCCCCTCTGGCCTGTCAACTCCCCCTCCTTTCGAATTAGGGACGAGTTTTTGAAGAGATTGCCCTGTCCAAAAAAAAAAAATCACTCGTAAGATAAAAGACTTAGAAAAAGTTATCTCATTGCAATCCTCGTTTTACATTTTTCTCCTTTTTCGCATTTCCATTTTCTATTTTAGCACCTTTTTCTGTCTTTACGTTTTCTTTTATTTTATTTTCTTATATATACCTTCCTTCCATCACTTCATAGATTTCAATATTTTTTTTCAATCATTGCATTCTTCATTTTTCGATTTTTCCTTGACCTATTTATTCAATCTTTTCTTATTTTTTCAATCTCGTTTCTTTATTTTTGCATATTTTTGCAATTTCTCTTTTCTTTATATCTCGATTTAGTTGAGTTTTATGCTTTCTTCTTTATTTAATTTAACCTTTTCACACTACAATAGTGATAACTTCCCATTTTACTTTTCCATCAAATATTATATTTATTACTATCATGTATGTTAACTTTTATAATTTATTTTATTTTCATCATATATCATTTTCATACCTCAATCGTTAAATCCTGTATTTTTTCCCATGGTTATTGTGTATTTCGTGTTTACCTTTAAACGAAATATTCACACTGACTCACACTGTGACATGCTGAAACCCCTGTCTTTAACCTCTTGAGCCACCGAGTCTCGCTTGGTCAGATAATCCTTTAAGTCAATTAACACCACAGCTGACCTCACAATTATAGAAACAAGTTAATAACTACCTAGAGAGAGTATGAAAGTATTCGTATGTACAGCAATTGAGCCTTTTCTCTATCAATCAATACGAAAATTACTTAATTGCGTGATTACATTATGGTATTTTATCCAATAAAATCGGTCCATACTGAGGAGGAGAGTTAAAACGTCTCCTGGTCGTTGATGGGTCGGCAGGGTGATAAAACTTCAGAGTAAAAGGGTGCAGTGGTGTCTTCTGTAATTCTGAAACAGCAGTAGAAGTTCCAGTTCATTTATGTTTTAAGTCTTTTTCCCATCACCGCCCACGAAAATGTTTTAAATACGTGATTGCATTATAAAATCTCCACCAATAATATCGGTTAGAATTGACGAAGAGAATTGAATTTGCTTTGTGGATCCTGGTGGGTCGACAGAGTGGTAAAAATTCAGAGTAAAAAGGTGTCTTCTGTAATTCTGAAACTTCAGTTGAAGTTCCAGCTTACTCTTTTTTTATGGCCTCTGCCGCTCAGTTGCTTTCTGGCTCCTGGTGGGACGGGATAATGGTAAAACTTCAGAGTAAAAAGGTGTCTTCTGTAATTCTGAAACATCAGTAGAAGTTCTAGTTTACTCTGTTTAGTGGCCTCAGCAGCTGAGTGCACTAGTCGGTGGAGCCCTTTACTATTCGTCCCAGGCTATAATTCCGACAGTAAGATATAAAAATTTGCACCTGTGAATATGTTATGACTGATTCAAGATGTTTTCAGTAATATTCCCTCACAAAGGACGCTAATCTGCAATTTTGTTCATTGTGGCCATAACATAAAAGCTAACAGCTGTTAATATGAATAACAATATCAAACCATTTATGTGAAAAGCCTAACAATTTCATTCATGAATTTTCATGAAACACTATCCTCATTGTTAATATGAGCCTTAAAGTGAAAAACTTCTAATTACTTCTCATAAAAACTAAAGCAAACCCTAGCCAGTGAAAAGATTAAAAAATAAATTTTCAAGATTTCCATTAAAGTGTTCTTATTGTTAACATGAACAGCAAAGAGAAAGACTCCTAATTTCTAATAAAAACCAAGTGTGAAGTTTATCATTTGTTAACAGCTGTGAAAGAATTGGCAACCTCATTCGCAAGCTTTCCCAAATGCATGTCTTCTCGCCGTTAGCATGACCCACAATATAAATGATTGTCAAAGCTCATCCTAAAACAAGTTTTTCAGCTGTCAACAGCTGTGAAAAGATTGAGCATTTTATTTCACAAATTATCCCAAAACGAGTCTTCTCTCTGTTAACATGAGCCACAAACTGAACGATTGTTCATATCTCCTTAAAACCCAAAATGGCAATTTTACTCTGTCGACAACTGTAAAAATATTAACAACTTCTTTACACGTTTTCCCTGAGCGAGTATTCTCGTTGTTAACAAGACCGACAAGGAGAGAGACATGTGATAATTTCTCATGACAAGCAAGTATAATTTTTAACAATTTTGAGACGATTAACAGTTTTGTTTTCATGCAAGTTTTCCGGAGAGTCTCCTCATTGTTGACTTGGGCCACACGGAGAGAAACATTTAATATAAGGTCATGAAAAACATGCGTAAATACTAATACTTCTGAAGAGATTAACAGCTCTCTCAAGTTTTCCCAGAACGAGTCTAGTCTTTGCAAACATGATCCAAATGGTGGAAAAATCTCTTATTTACCTTGAGAACTCTATACATAGACCTGTTTCCCCTCTTGTGGGGAGGTCTTGCCTGTCATTATTGTTCCTGGCACTCCCTGTGGCCGTTGGATGGGCTGTCAGTTTATGGTAACAAGCTGGTGAGGGTTGACCTATTGGAATGGGAGAGACACCACTACTGGAAACCAATATAATGGCCCCATTACCCTTTCCTTCACTGTTCTCCTTTCCACCCACTCTCACTAGAAAAGGGTCTCAGATTTTATAGCTGTTAGATGCTAAATCACTTAGGTGATGTTTTTGTATGTGCTTATTTATCCCTTCTGTTGCCCTACCACCGACTATATTTGGAAAGGGCTCTTAGTTTTCTTGGATATAATATTCTAAATGCACATATTTCATTTTTCTACTCATTCATCGTCTATTGTCGTTTTAACCCATTGAATTAGGAAAAGGGTCTTAATCTTTCGTATCATAACTATAAAATTTACACTTTTATTTTTTCCATTCTATTGCCTTTCTGTCACCGATGCTCTTCTCTAGAGCACCCTCTGTTTGGGAGAGGTCTTGAAAATTGATAAATATGATATTTGTGCATTTATTTTCCTTTATATTGTTCCACCACTCGCGGACTTTGGAAAGGTATCTTGGATTTCATATCTAAGATTTTTAACCTTTTATTGTCATGTTTTGCTTACTTGTTTTTTGTTTTCAGACCATTCTCTTTGGGAAGAGATCTGAGCTATCATAGCCAGAGCTCCTATCCAGACCTTTTTCTTTGGCAAGCGATCTCATATATCGTAACTATAGCTTCTTTCCAGACCATTCCTCTCGGCTAAAGGTCTCAGATATCATAACTATAGTTCCTTTGCAGACCATGCTCTTTTTCAAGAGGTCTTTGATATCATAATTATAGCTCCTTTCCAGACCACCCTCTTTGGAAAGAGGCCTTAGATATAATGACGATAACTTCATTCTAAACCATTCTCTTCGGAAAGAGGTCTTAGATTTCATTGCTAAAGCTCTCTTCCAGACCATTTGCTCTGCCAATAGGTCTTATATATAATAACAATTGCTCCACTTCAGACCAAGCTGTTTGCCAAGAGGTATTAGATATTATAAGATAATAAAGCACTATATTTTTCTCATATACTCACATATGTTCTAAATACTTTTATTTTTATTTGATGAGCCTTGCAGCATATCTGTTCATCTGTTTATCATTTCTTACCATTACAAAAAGAGCATCAGACATACCGGAACAAACGAATACAAGTAAACTAAAAAGAGATCCAAACTTATATTAATGGAGAATAATGTTGTTTTGTG
>JAXCGZ010023308.1:47500-48601 GCA_037179515.1 Halocaridina rubra
CTTCATTTTAGCATTTAATTCAATTCCCAATCTCATTCGGGCATGAAATATCAAATAAGCACATTACATATGTGAAAACATGAACCTTCTGTGTGTGAGCGCCTTGACTTAGTAATCATAAGTCCTAGGTTCGAGTCCCGGTCGGGGTAAAAAAATTATTCATGTTTTCACATATGTAATGTGCTTATTTGATATTTCATGCCCGAATGAGATTGGGAATTGAATTAAATGCTAAAATGAAGCCACGAGTGAGGTTGGGGAATCTGTAAAATGAACATAGTGGCATTCAGTTAGAATGCGTTCATTCCCAAGTATAGCAGATATAAGCTATAAGGTTGGGTTCCTTTTAACCTTCTGTGGTGTAGTGGTAGCGCCTTGACTTAGTAATCATAAGTCCTAGGTTCGAGTCCCGGTCGGGGTAAAAAAATTATTCATGTTTTCACATATGTAATGTGCTTATTTGATATTTCATGCCCGAATGAGATTGGGAATTGAATTAAATGCTAAAATGAAGCCACGAGTGAGGTTGGGGAATCTGTAAAATGAACATAGTGGCATTCAGTTAGAATGCGTTCATTCCCAAGTATAGCAGATATAAGCTATAAGGTTGGGTTCCTTTTAACCTTCTGTGGTGTAGTGGTAGCGCCTTGACTTAGTAATCATAAGTCCTAGGTTCGAGTCCCGGTCGGGGTAAAAAAATTATTCATGTTTTCACATATGTAATGTGCTTATTTGATATTTCATGCCCGAATGAGATTGGGAATTGAATTAAATGCTAAAATGAAGCCACGAGTGAGGTTGGGGAATCTGTAAAATGAACATAGTGGCATTCAGTTAGAATGCGTTCATTCCCAAGTATAGCAGATATAAGCTATAAGGTTGGGTTCCTTTTAACCTTCTGTGGTGTAGTGGTAGCGCCTTGACTTAGTAATCATAAGTCCTAGGTTCGAGTCCCGGTCGGGGGTAAAAAATTATTCATGTTTTCACATATGTAATGTGCTTATTTGATATTTCATGCCCGAATGAGATTGGGAATTGAATTAAATGCTAAAATGAAGCCACGAGTGAGGTTGGGGAATCTGTAAAATGAACATAGTGGCA
>JAXCGZ010023309.1:0-48487 GCA_037179515.1 Halocaridina rubra
GTGCCGGTCGGCTCAATCAATATAAACATTAGAAACCAAATAGGTAGAAGTACAATGAAAACAAAAGAGGTGCGATAAAGGGAATAACCTTATTATCAATAAAGGATTAGATCACTTATATCATAACATTCCTTTCCCCTAGAATTTGCAATACATCACATATAAAAAATAAGTCATCAACTTCTTAAAACAAGGCACACATGAAAATTCTATATAAGGAGTTCAAAACACTATTTACAAATTAAGACGATCAGGGGGCTTGATATTTCTCTGAGACCTTCTCACTACTGGAGTCTGTATAGGTAACTCATCACATGCACTATTACTTACATCTCTTGAAGGTACATTAATAACATCTCTTGAAAGTACACCATTTGTTTCTATAATATTAGAATTGGTTGTTAATTCACTAGGAACACTTGTTACAACAGGATTATCAGCTTCAATTTCACTTACAACAGGATTATCATAATCATTATTCAACATTTCATTATTAGACTGATTGAAATCTCCAAAATATCTATGCATCAATTGATCAGAATGTCTTTTCCATATCATATTCCCTGAACAATGTACTTGCACTCTATAATTTCTTAAACCCAATACTTCTACAATTCTACCTTCCACCCATAGTGGACCTTTACCATAGTTACGTGCAAACACAGCATCATCAACTTTGTACATGTTTTCTTCATTTGAAAAACTATCATTACATTCTTTACTTTCTTTCAGCTTTACATCTACAGTACCTCTGAAATTTCTATTAAACATAATCTCTGCAGGAGCTTTTCCTGTAGCAGAATGTACAGTTCTTCTATAGTTATAAAGAAAACGACAAACTCTAGTAGTATAATCTCCCTCTTTAAATTTCCTTAAACCCTCCTTAAATGTCCTTACAGCTCTTTCTGCAAGACCATTAGAGGCTGGATGATAAGGGGCAGGACAAACATGTTTTATACCATTCTTTTGCAAAAACACCTTCATTTCCTGTGATACAAAATTAGGAGCATTATCTGACACTATCATGTCTGGCAAGCCAAAATTAGAAAATACTTTCCTTAGGTGATTTATAGTGACACCAGATGTTGCAGAACTAGAGAACTGTATATCTAAGAACTTACTATAAGAATCAATGACAATTAGAAAATATTTACCATCAATAGGACCTGCATAGTCCATATGGACCCTAGACCATGGTTTTCCCGTATTAGGCCATGACAAAGTATTAGCTGGTGGTTGTTTATAATTCTTAAAACAAATATTACAATTCTTTGTCATCTCTGCAAGGTCTTGGTCAATCTTTGGCCACCAAACCCATTTCCTAGCCTCTGCTTTCATGGCATTTATTCCATTATGACCATTATGTAAATGAGTCAATATCTTACACCTCAACTCTACAGGTATTACAATACGATTCCTGTATAACACTACATCATTATGAAGAGACAATTCATCTTTAACATTACCATATTCCATGAGTAACAAATTATTTTCTTTAGACCAACCAAATCTTAGACAATTAATTAACTGAGACATCACTTTATCTTTCTTATTATATTGTCTAATTACCTTATAAGAAATTTCATCAAAATCAAGCAATTCCACTAATCTTACATACTCAGCAGGAATCCCAGACTGAATTTCATCTTCCACTGGAAGACGGCTAAGTGCATCGGCAATAACATTTTCCTTTCCAGGTTTATGCACTAGATCAAAGTCATATTGAGAAAGTAACAAAGCCCATCTTTGTATCCTAGAATTGGCATTCTGAGGAATTGGCTTATCTTTACCAAACAATCCTAAAAGTGGTTTATGGTCCGTTCTGGCCATAAATTTTCTACCCAAAAGAAAATATCTAAATCTTTTGACAGCGAAAATCAAAGACAATCCTTCTTTATCCAACTGTGAATATTTCATCTCAGCACTACTCAATTTCTTACTTGCAAAATAAATAGGTCTTTCTACTCCATTGACCTTTTGCAATAACACACATCCTACACCAACAGGTGAAGCATCAACTTCTACAATCAAGGGATATGACCCATCAAAATTTACTAAAACTTTAGAGTCTACAAAATCTTGTTTAAGACATTTAAATGCATTCTGTTCAATCTTTGTCCATTCAAACTTGGCACCTTTTTTCAGTAAATCATACAATGGAGCTGATTTAGTTGAAAAATTCTTAATAAATCTACAGTAAAATGTAATCATTCCTAAAAATGAGTGGACCTCTGCTACTGAGGTAGGACAAGGAGCATCCAAAATTGCTTTAACCTTCTTTGGGGATGGTTTTATTCCTTCACTTGATATACAGTAACCTAAATATTCAATACATTCCATATTTAAAACTGTTTTACTCTTATTTATCTGTACATTATGAGATTGCAACACATTTAAAACTTTCTTGAGTCTCTCATCATGCTCATCTTTAGTTTCACCACTGACAACTATATCATCCATATATGCAGCAACACCATCAATATTACATAAGATCTGTGAAATAAATCTTTGAAAAATACCAGGAGAAGAGGACAAGCCAAAGGACAACCTCTTGTATTTATACATTCCTTTGTGTGTATTAATAACTAAAAACTCTTGACTTTGTTCTTCAACAGGTATTTGCAAATATGCATTCTTCAAATCAATCTTAGAAAAAATTTTGCCTTTGCCAACACTGCACAAAAGTTCATCAATCTTAGGCAAGGGGTATTTATCACATTGTATTTGCTTATTCAAATGCTTAAAATCTGCACATATGCGAATTTCTTTCTTATTCTCTTTTAACACAGGTACAATAGGCGCAGCCCATTCACTATGAGATACAGATTCTATAATATTTTCACTTACAAGTTTATCAATGGCCTCTTCAACCATCTCTTTATGGTAAAATGGAACAGTACGTGCTTTTACAAACTTTGGAATAGCATCACTCTTTATATGAATTTTAGCTACAATGCTAGAAATAGGTTTGCTTACATTAACATTATAATCTTCAAACACTTGTTCAACACTTACATTATGAACATTGTTAACCTTGGTACTTCCATCTAATCCTGCTAAATAAATTCCAACTTGTTTCATTAGATTTTTACCACATAAATTTGTATTCTTTGAACCAACAACATAAAAGACTTGTGATACATTATATCCATTATACACAACAGGAGCAACCACTTTTCCCAAAACCTTTATTTTAAAATCATCATAAGCCTGTAAGGGTTTCTTACATTGTTCAACTTTCAAATTCAACTTCTCAACCCAATCTTTATTCAAAGTTGAAACAGTAGCACCACTATCAACCTCAAAAGGAACTTGGATCTTATTAACAGAAAAATAAAATTGTTCAGCATGAACAGCATAGATTTTATCTCTGACAGTTAACACTTTATCATCCTCATCATCATTATCACTTAATGATACATCTTGATCATTCACAATCTTTACAGTTTTCCTACTATTAAACTTAGGTTTACTCCTAAAATCTTTCTTGCTTGGTCTATTTGAACCTTTAGCTGTACTATAACCACTCTCTCTTTTGGCTTCTTTACAAACCTTCTGTAAATGACCCTTTTTATGACAATTATAACATGATAAATGCTTAAATCTACAATAAAAGCTGTCATGAGAGGAACCACAATGTTGACAAGATAAACCTACATATTTTCTTCTTACAACCTGAACCTGTGACTGAACCTCATCTTTCTCACTTACAAATGCTTTTTCCATGTTCAAAATTCTCTCCAAAATAGCCTGAGAGGTCATTGCTTGGAGATCTATGTTGAGAGCCACTATATTTGAAAAATAAACTTCAGCATCTACAGCCATAAATAACTGATCTCTTACTCTACCATCAAATTGGTTGCCAAAATTACAATGCTTTGCTAGAGCATTTAAATCAGCATACAATTCTTTTACACTCTCATCCTTCCTTTTTTTTCTTTGCTGGAAGGCTAGCAAACTTCTGTGATAAGAAGGCGTAACAATAAAATGACCTTTCAATAACTGAACCAAGTCTGCATAAGACTTTGTGTGGGGCAAATCAGGAGCACAAAGATTGCCTAAAACACTAAAAACATCAGTACCCAATGACACAAGCAGGAGATTTTTTTTCTCGTCAGCCTCAGTGACATTTAAATGACTAAAATGTGCCTCTAATAGGCTTAGCCATAATTCCAAGGAAATTTTCGATGGATTAAAACAATCAATTCTAATCTGATTCAACGACGACGACATTGCGGACCTATTCTGTAATATTACCAGTATCCACAAACACTTAGGCTAATGTAGCACCCAAACAACCGACAATTCGATATGCTAGGGTAGCAAAAACGAATGCTAGGCTTGAAGAAACATGCGCCCAAAACTGCAGCAACATCATACAGGGCACCTAGGCTTAAATCCAACACTAGCCTAGTCGAGGTGAATCACGCAGCATCAATCCAGGATCCAATTAGGCATAACCATGGTAGCCTAATCCTGGCGTCGGCAAACAAAACATTTGGCACCTACCAGAAATCTTGCAAGGCGAATCTATTTAAGCCAATAATATAACCAAACTCAAGAGGTTTCCCATATCCATGAAGGGTTTACTCGTCGCCAAATGTAAAGGTTTGTATTAATAATGAGCGTATATCATGGCTTCCAGTTTATTGTTGCCAGATGTGTGCCGGTCGGCTCAATCAATATAAACATTAGAAACCAAATAGGTAGAAGTACAATGAAAACAAAAGAGGTGCGATAAAGGGAATAACCTTATTATCAATAAAGGATTAGATCACTTATATCATAACATATGATTCATGCTTTCACATATGTAATGTGCTTATTTGATAATTTCATGGCCCGAATGAGATTGGGATTTGAATTAAATGCTAAAATGAAGCCACGAGTGAGGTTGGGGAATCTGTAATATGAACATAGTGGCATTCAGTTAGAATGCGTTCATTCCTAAGTATAGCAGATATAAGCTATAAGGTGGGATTCCTTTTAACCTTCTGTGATTACCTAATTGATTACCTAATTGTGTTTACGGGAAAGAGCCCAAAGCTCGTATCTTCCCGTCTCCTGATCGGTTCCATTTTATAATTAGTGATACTTATCATACCTGTCCTTTAAACTATGGATTGAGATAGCATTAACTACCTCCTCGCTTAGCAAATTCCAATTATCAACTACTCTTACACTGAAAAAGTATTTCCTTACATCCTGCAAAGAACTTTTCTTACGAAGCTTCAAACTATGACCTCTAGTTCTAGAGCCAGCCATATCAAAATATCTATCCCTATCCACTCTATCATTACCATGAAGGAATTTAAAGACTGTCACCATATCCCCCCTCACTCTTCTAGCTTCGAGTGATGGTAAGTCTAATTCCCTCAGCCTCTCATCATAACTGAGATTGCGTATTTCTGGCACCAGTTTCGTGGTATGTCTTTGAACTTTTTCAAGCTTAGCTATGTGCTTTTTCAAGTGCGGATTCCAAAAGGAGGCTGCATATTCGAGTTTTGGCCTCACATAGGTTACATTAATATTTCTGAACATTTCCTTGTCCATGTGCCTGAAGGCTACCCTTACATTTGATAAGAATGCATATGCTGCCCTTACTATGCCATTTATATGTATTTCTGGAGACAAATCTGCCGGTATGTTTACTCCTAGATCTCTCTCATTTTCTGTCTCTTGAAGTTGTACTCCAGCCACCGAGTAGTCAAGCTTGGGCCTTCTTGCACTTGTACCCATTCTCATTACCTTACATTTTGAAGTATTGAATTTCATTAGCCACTTTTCTGACCACTCATGCAGATTATTTAGATCCTCCTGAAGTTCTCTACCATTGTTCTCGTTTTTTACTTTCTTCACAATCTTTGCATCATCTTCAAACATATTCATGAATGAATTTACAGACTCTGGTAGGTCATTTACATATACAAGGAACAAAAATGGCCCTAAAACTGAACCTTGTTGAACTCCACTACTAACTCTTCTCCATTCAGACACTGGGTGTCTTACTCTAACCCTCTGTTCCCTTCCTTCTAAGTAAGTTTTTATCCATTCCAAAACATTTCCACCTATTCTAGCCATTGATTGCAGCTTCCTAATAAGTCTCCCATGTGGAACAGTGTCAAACGCTTTCTGGAAGTCTAGCAATATGCAATCTGCCCAGCCCTCTCTTTCCTGTAAGATTCGGCTTACCTCATCATAAAATTCTAATAAGTTTGTTACTGTTGATCTACCTTCTCTGAAGCCATGTTGCCTCACTGACAAAAAGTTGAAGGATTCCAAGTGAAGAGAGATATGTTTCCTTAGTAGTTTCTCCATAACTTTGCAAACTATGCTGGTCAAGGAAACTGGTCTATAGTTCAGAGCCGTATCCCTCCTTCCTTTTTTGAAGATAGGTATCACATTTGCTTGTTTCCAGCATTTTGGAATCTCCCCCGACTCCAGTGACTCCTTAAATATGATACTTAGTGCCACTGATATTGTGTTTGCACATTTTTTAAGCACATGAGGGGATATGTCATCAGGACCTGTAGCTTTATGAACATCTAAATCCATCAGCGCTTTGCATACCTCTGTGGCTGTAAGGTTGATGTTCTCTAATACCGGCCCTTGAGCTTCTATCACTGCAATCTGAGGGGGTGGGGTATTTTCTACTGCAAATAATGACTGAAACTCCTTGTTCAATTCTTTGCAGATCTCTTCATCCGTCTCAGTGATGCTTCCATCCGCTCTCTTTAGCCTTAAAACCTGGTCTTTTACCTTCAGTTTTCCTCTGATAAAGCTGTGGAAAAGCTTGGGATTTTCTTTAGCCTTCCTGGTGATGTCCCTCTCATAGTCTCTCTCTGCCTCTCTCCTTTTACTTAGGTAGTCATTTCTTGCTCTTTTGTAGGTTTGCCAGGCATTTATGTTTTTTCTCATCCTATACCTTTTCCAGCATTTGTCTCTCCACTCCTTAGCTCTTTTACACCTATTATCGAACCATTTCTCTCTGGCATGAATTACACCTATTTTGGTGAAAGGTATCCAGCAATCTACTATCTTCTCATATTTCTCACAAAAGATGTCATACATTTCTTGTATAGATTTGTTGTAAAATAAGATTCTCCAGTCAATAACTGCAAAAAGCTCATTCATTTTGATGTAATCTCCTTTCGGATAGTTCCTCCTCATGTCCTCAGTGCCTCTACTCTCAGGAAGAATATCTTCAATGATATACTCCATCAACAACACACAGTGGTCACTCTTTCCAATTGGTGGTTCATACTCAATTTTTTCAATATCCAACACATTATCTGTGAACACTAGATCAAGTAGTGATGGCTCATCCCCACCCCTGGCCCTTGTTGGTTCCATTACATGTTGGTGTAGGAAATTCCCTTGTATGCAATCTAGGAATCTTGCCCCGAATGAGTCCTCACCACTGTGTGGGTCAAGATTTATCCAATCTATCTATTTATGATTAAAGTCTCCCATAATCAAAATCCTACATTTTTTTTCCCGTGCCATGTTAACACCTGAGTTTATGACTTCAATAGTACCTATATGACTTTCCTCATAAACTTCAAGCCTATTTTTGGTTCCTTGACTTAGTAATCATAGTTCCTAGATTCGAGTCCCGGTCAGGGTAAAAAAAATTATTCATGTTTTCACATATGTAATGCGCTTATTTGATAATTTCATGGCCCGAATGAGATTGGGATTTGAATTAAATGCTAAAATGAAGCCACGAGTGAGGTTGGGGAATCTGTAATATGAACATAGTGGCATTCAGGTAGAATATGTTTGTGGTGATCTGTCTATCACACACAGTTTCATTAGTTATACCTTGTGTGTGTTTTACTGTAATACCATAATTAGCATTGCATCTACCTACGTGAATATATTCATTGAGAGACTATATTAAAACTATTATATATTTTGTCATTAATTTCATCATTTTCTCATGAATAATTGGAATTTGTTTGTAAAGCTAATCTAAATCTTAGGAAATCCTTAATTATGTATAATATGATAAAATTATATCCTTTTATTTTAGAATGTGATGCTCGTCTGCTTTGTTTACAGAACGGACGAGGTCTCTCTCTGAGGACAGCATCAGGTGATGACCTATTGTTAGAGACTCGTAAAATTCGTGTAAATTTATGAGCCTCCCATTTCGCCCCTTGGACTAGTGCTGTCGAATTTGTCAAGCAGTGACTCTATTTTAATATTGCATAAGGTTTTTGGATTTTGAACAATTATAATTACGTTATTAAGTGTTGTTTATTATTTTGATGTGTCCAGCAGTCGTGCCTGGAGCTATAACTCTTTGTTATTTTTGTAAAATTTAACCTTTTCTTTTGGGCTGAAATATTGCCCCATTATAATATTAACTCTTTTTCAATATATTTTTATATTTTATCGATGAGTCTTTCATTTAAGCCTGGATTTATGCAGTGTTCAGTTAATATTATTTAGTGTATTTGTGTTATTAACCAGTGGGAGTTCTCCACTAACTATTAAGCAAACGTAACTCATGCCCTTCCCCTTTAGTACCGTACAGTTTGTCTTATATTTAATTATAAGCCAGTAAGTTTTAGCCCAACTTTATTTGAAGTTGGTGGAGTAAATATTTTTGTGTACGGTAGCCTGCAAAAAACTGAGAGTAGACTATTCATTGACCAGGTGAAAGCAGGCATTCTGGGAATAGTCACCACATATTCTAGTTTTTTCTGGTCCTTCGAACCGGATGGTGCCTAGCCTAGCTAGCATACTTTACTACATTTACTGAATGGAATTTGGAATAGGCTACCTTTGGTATTGTTTTTGAACTTTGATATTAAAACACTGCGCATAAATCCATGGCATATTTTTTGTGATATCACTGCTGATGTCGAATGCTTTAGTCCAAGGGAAGGTTTAGATTAGCTATTTGAATACATGCGTGTGTAATCAAGTGTACCTAGGATATAAATATTATAATCCTAGTGAATTTTGGTATTAGTTTAGTTTGGCCACCTAGCCAAAATTATTGTGATTTGTATAAGGTAAAGATTAATCCAGCAAGATGTCTTTACCATCAATTGATGAAAGTAAAGCGTTTGAACTTTACAAGGTTGTAACCGATGATCTGACAGATATGCTCAGTTCTATAGAACATGACCTTAAAGCGTCTCCTCCACCATCCTTACGGTCGTTACAGTTTTCAGAAGCAGAACTTACAAAGTTGTACGAGTCCATTGATGTACATTGGACAGCTAGTCAAGATGCTATTGATAGTACCCAGCTTAGCCAAGTTTCTAGAGAGCACAGAACTCTGAAACGTAATGCCTATAAAGTGCTCATACAAATTAAGTCAGCTATAGATGATCATTTGTCCTTTGGTAGTCAAGCACAATCTACAACTAGTCAAGCTCCTAGTCAGACAGTAGTACCTGCTAGACCCCTTCCACACCCTAAGTTGCCTGAGATTAAGATTCCTGAATTTGATGGTCAGTTGAGTCAGTGGAATTGTTTTTGGGATTCCTTTAGTAGTTTAATTGATAGTCGTCAAGACATTGACCCAGTATTGAAATTTAGCATGCTCAGATCTTATTTGAGAGGTAAAGCTTATAGAACCATTGAAGGTCTTCCCATAACTAGTGGTAATTACAGCATAGCATTAAGTTTGTTGAGAAAAAGCTTTGCCGATAATGACCTTTTGTTGCAACAATTACATTTAGATTTGATGGACATGAAACCCCCTGAACATAATTTAACTGAGTTGACAGATTTTCACTTAACATTTCAACGTTTGTTGATGCAAATAGAGGGTGTAACCCAAGTACCTTGTGATGACTACCTAATAAAAGACATAATTGCTAAGAAACTTAGTCCTAAAACTTTAGAGTACCTTTTTAATAAGTACAGTACTTATACTTTGACTATTATACAATTGAAGGATGGTATTGGACACCTTATCAAGGTCATGGAATGTTCTCGTATTCTCTCTGATCAGTCTAGGAATAAGCAAGGTTCACATTCTGATGCACATTCCAAAACTAAAGTAGTAACTAGTCAGAATTCTAGTACAAATTCTAATTATAGGTTTAGTACAGTACCGAAACAAGTAGTTGTGTTAAGAGTAGTCTTCATAAGTCTCTCTACAAGAAGCGCATTTCCTTTTTTGAGTTACATACCATCTTGTGTGAAATAGAATGTGTTATCAACTCCCGACCTCTTACGTATTTGTCGGAAGATATTCGAGATGAGTATCTCACTCCGTCTCATCTAATCTATGGAAGGACAGTAACTCTGTTCCCACCTCTCAATTCCTTTGGAGCAGATGTTCCCTTTGGAGAATCGTTGGATTTGAGAGTTCAGTACTCTAGATTCTCGGATATGTTGAAGAAGTATGAAAGGGTGTGGATGGATTCCTACCTCACTTCACTCCGAGAAAGACATTTAACGTGCGCCAAAGACGAACCATGTACAGTTCAAGTTGGTGAGTTAGTTCTTATAGAAACCAAGAACAAAACAAGATCCAGTTATCCTTTAGGATTAGTAACCCAGTTGATAAAGGGGAGAGATGGTATTGTACGCAGTGTGTTTCTCCGCACAGTTGATGGAGAGTATGTAAGACCTCTTTCTAAACTCATTCCCTTAGAACTACATCAGGAAGTTGCTCCTGAAGTAGAACCAATAGATCCACTCAATCCTCCAGTTGTACCTAGTGCACCACCAAGACCTAGACGTCAAGCAGCTTGTCGAGCTGAAAAACTGCGTAGAGATCTAATTGCAGAGGATAGGTTGTAAATGAAGCCTTTGAATTTTCTGTTTTTGATCTATGCTTTATTATGTTTGTACATGTGCTTTATTTAGCTTCCTACCCTTTTTGGGGGGAGAGTGTGGTGATCTGTCTATCACACACAGTTTCATTAGTTATACCTTGTGTGTGTTTTACTGTAATACCATAATTAGCATTGCATCTACCTACGTGAATATATTCATTGAGAGACTATATTAAAACTATTATATATTTTGTCATTAATTTCATCATTTTCTCATGAATAATTGGAATTTATTTGTAAAGCTAATCTAAATCTTAGGAAATCCTTAATTATGTATAATATGATAAAATTATATCCTTTTATTTTAGAATGTGATGCTCGTCTGCTTTGTTTACAGAACGGACGAGGTCTCTCTCTGAGGACAGCATCAGGTGATGACCTATTGTTAGAGACTCGTAAAATTCGTGTAAATTTATGAGCCTCCCATTTCGCCCCTTGGACTAGTGCTGTCGAATTTGTCAAGCAGTGACTCTATTTTAATATTGCATAAGGTTTTTGGATTTTGAACAATTATAATTACGTTATTAAGTGTTGTTTATTGTTTTGATGTGTCCAGCAGTCGTGCCTGGAGCTATAACTCTTTGTTATTTTTGTAAAATTTAACCTTTTCTTTTGGGCTGAAATATTGCCCCATTATAATATTAACTCTTTTTCAATATATTTTTATATTTTATCGATGAGTCTTTCATTTAAGCCTGGATTTATGCAGTGTTCAGTTAATATTATTTAGTGTATTTGTGTTATTAACCAGTGGGAGTTCTCCACTAACTATTAAGCAAACGTAACTCATGCCCTTCCCCTTTAGTACCGTACAGTTTGTCTTATATTTAATTATAAGCCAGTAAGTTTTAGCCCAACTTTATTTGAAGTTGGTGGAGTAAATATTTTTGTGTATGGTAGCCTGCAAAAAACTGAGAGTAGACTATTCATTGACCAGGTGAAAGCAGGCATTCTGGGAATAGTCACCACAATGTTCATTCCTAAGTATAGTAGATATAAGCTATAAGGTTGAATTCCTTTTAACCTTCTGTGGTGTAGTGGTAGCGCCTTGACTTAGTAATCATAAGTCCTAGGTTCGAGTCCCGGTCGGGGTAAAAAATAAAAAATTATTCATATATATATATATATATATATATATATATATATATATATATATATATATATATATATATATATATATATATATATATATATATATATATATATATATATATATATATATATATAAATGAATAAATAAAGCCATTAACTAGCTCTGTATTCCTGTATATATAAAAAAAAATTGTATTTATAGCTGTGTTTTTTTTTATTCAGTATAACCATATATATAAAAGAAATAGGCAAAAAAAGCCATTTACTTGATAAATATGAATGGAGCTGTGCTGCTAGCTGTGCATTCCTCCGCCGCTCTCAGAAACTCTTTAGGCGCGTGGTTTGAATTTACCACACCAGCCAGGTAGGTCCAAAAAATTATTTTATTAATAATTTATTAAATAACTTTTGGCCTCTGTCCTAATATCGAAACAACATTAAATGAGGACTCCCTGTATTTGCAAAACCATATTCTCTTAACATTTTAGGTAAAAAAATAAATGATATGAAATATGCTTGTCATATGATATGTAAAATATACATAGCCGAGGAAATGTGTGATAATTTTACAAATAAATGTACAGCGATCGTTTTTATCTTCTTACTGTTCCTAATCTATATTTTCATGGTTTGATTATTCGTGCTATTTTTGCTCAGTGTATTCCTATAGCAAACAAATCTCATACAGTGGTGACCCCAACCCACGAATGCCTGTACCCACGAACAAATCAACCCACACAACAAAATTTTGAACAAATTTTGAAACCAACCCACGAACAAATTCCAACCCACGAACACAAATGTATTGGCTAAGCCACCACGTGTCCCACTCCCGCTCTTAGTTCTGCATTGGTGCCCGCACTGTGTGGCTCGTTCGCAATCTGATCAAAGTTTTTGCTTTATTTTCCATTGTTTTACTTTTCATATAGCCTTATCATGGCTCCTAAGAAAGTTAAATTTGATAGTGATATTGGGATCAAATGCCCTAGGCACATAACAGTGGAAACGAAGAAAGAAATAATTTCTAAACATGAAAATGGGAGTCATGTGACCGGTCTCACTACACAGTATAACATGGCGACATCAACCATATGTACTATTTTAAAGAATAAAGAGATCTAAAAAGCGGCTGACATTTCTAAGAGATTAAATATATTAACGAAGCAAAGGTCACAAGTAATAGAAGAGGTAGAAAAATTATTATTATTGTAAATAAATGAAAAACAGCTGGTTGGAGATAGTATTTGAAAAGCCATAATATGCGCTGAGGCTTTGCAAATCCACCATGATATAGTAGCAAACTCTCTGAGTTCTAGTGGCACTAAAGTTGAGGAATTTAAAGCCAGCAGAAGCTGGTCTGAACACTTTCGCCGCTGAAGTGGGAGTCAAAGCGTCGATAGACCTGGAGAGGCAGCTAGTTCTGACCAAATAGCAGTGGATTCTTATGAGAAGGAATTCTCTAAATTTGTCGAAAATGGAGGTTATATCCTGCAACAAGTTTTTAATTGTGATGAAACGTGAGTCTTTTGGAAAAGAATGCCCAAAAGAACCTATATAACCCAAGAGGAGAAATTGCTGCCTGGCCACAAACCAATGAAAGACAGGCGTACCCTTTTATTGTGCACTAAATGTAATTGGGTGCTGTAAGATCAAGCTGCTTTTAGTTTACCACTCTGAAAATCCAAGAGTTGTAAGTGCAATAACATGTTGAAGGCTAGCCTTACAGTAATGTGGAATTCAAATCCAAAGGATTGGGTCACGCGGATTTTATTCCTAGAGTGGTTGATTGAGGTGTTTGCACCAACAGTGAAAATATATCTTGAGGAAAATTATTTGCCCCTTAAGTGTCTCCTTATAATGGATAATGCTCCTGCCCATCCTCCAGGTGTGGAAGAAGATCTCGCTATACTTTACAACTTCATTAAAGTAAAACTTTTGCCTCCCAACACCACTGATATCATCCAACCTATAGACCAGCAGGTAGTTTCTAATTTTAAAAAGTTGTATACAAAGGTGCTTTTTGCCAGGTGTTTCCAGGTCGCCTATGACATGGATTTGACCCTTCGTTATTTCTGGAAAGATCTCTTTAATATCCTCCACTGCGTTGGCTTCATTGAAAAAGCCTGGAAGGAGGTCTCATTTTGTACACTGAACTCTGCCTGGAGGACACTTTGGCCTAGTTGTGTGACTGATAGAGACTTCGAAGGCTTCAAGCAGGAGTTCGCTGTTCAAATTGTTAATGAAACTGTGGCCACAGGGAAAAGTTTGAGCTTGGAGGTCAATAAGGAGGATGTGGTGGAGCTGGTGAAAGACCACAAAGAACTTCCTACCGAAGAATTAGTAGAGTTTCAACGTGAACAGGTGAAGATTCTCCAAGAGGAGCAATCATCGGAGGAGGGGGATGAGAGGGAAAAGATGTCCAGTGAAAAGTTGAAAGAAATTTTTAGAAAGTGGAATGATGTACAGGATTTTATTGAGAATCTTCACCCAGATAAAACTGTGGGCAATAGAGTAGTGGATATGGTCAATGACAATGCGATGAAAATTTCTGAAAATTTACCAAAGAAAATGACAAATTTCTCTGGATCGTTTCCTTGTCCCAGTAGGCAGGGAAGCAGCTACCAAAAGAGAAAAGAGAGAGAAAAAAACAGAAAATAGTGCCTGTATTGGAAGAGTTCCCAAACGTCTTTATTGAAAGGGGATTCTCGTTCCAAAAATTAATCCCCCTCCTCCTCCACCACCATCCACGTATGCCAGCAACAATCATTCACAAAGGTAGACACTGTACTGTATTACTATTATTAATGTAATTTTTTTTTTTACAGAGTATATTGCTTATAACCTGTATTATATTCCATGGATTTTAAAATGAATATTTGTGGTGAGCTGGACTGGATTAATTGGATTTACATGCTTTTCAATGGGAAAATTAAATCCAACCCACTAACAATCCTACCCAAGAACACTTTTTTGGAACGGATTAACTTCGTGGGTTGGGGTCACCACTGTACTTTATACAAGAATGCATGATTTCAAGTTTCATTTTATGCATCAAGACTCACTCTCTCTCTCTCTCTCTCTCTCTCTCTCTCTCTCTCTCTCTCTCTCTCTCTCACTTTTTTTTCCCTGTGACATATATAGAATACTCGTGTGGAATTCATCCTCCCCCACTACATGGGATGAACAGTGTTAGGACATTTACTGTAAAAGATGACAAATTGTGCGCCTGTATTGACATAAGAGTATGATTTTGTGTTAACCTATTGCGTTACAAGTATTAATCCATTTTGAGTACTGATTATCATTGCAGAGCATAAAGTAAGCATAAATATGCATTGTAAACAGAAGCTCCCCTACTTGCAAACAACCAAGTTACAAACATTCACAGATACGAATAAACACCTACCCAATACCTATCCATGTATAAATATATCTATTACTGTACTGTACTGTAGTATGACATTATTATTGCTGTTTTAAAATTCATTAATACTGTATACTTTATATTTTATGTATTAGTTAAGTGTCTTTAGCCTATGTATTGTACAGTACTGCATATGTAAGTACTGTACAGTACTTTTTTACCTAAACACAACTTATGAACAATTCTGCTTTCGAACAGACTTCTGGAACCTAACGCCTTTGTAAGTTAGGGAGTGTCTGTACAGTATATATATATATATATATATATATATATATATATATATATATATATATATATATATATATATATATATATATATATATATATATATATATATATATATATATATATATATATATATATATATATATATATATATATATATATATATATATATATATATATATATATGTATATATATATATATATATATATATATATATATATATATATATATATATATATATATATATATATATATATATATATATATATATATATATATATACAGTGTTGCCTCACTTATCGCGGTAGTTCGGTTCCGGGACCAGCCGCTAACCAGGAAATCCGCGAAGTAGGATCCGCCTATATGTACATAGATATTTTAATATATTTTTACGTTTACACTATAAACCCTCCCTGCACTGTTAAAAAAACACCCTTTACATTATAAATAACAGCAAGCAACGTAAATTTTTATGAAAGTGATAGATAAACTAACGGTGAATGAGGTGATAATGACGTGACATACATATTCATTTACAATTATTTTTTCGTTTACGTAATGTATAAACCCTCCCTGCACTGTTAAAAAAACACCGTTTTCATTATAAATAACAGCAAGCAACGTAAATTTCTATGAAAGTGATAGATAAAATTACGGTGAATGAGGTGATAATGACGTGACATATATACTCATTTACAATTATTTTTTCGTTTACGTACTGTATAAACCCTCCCTGCACTGTTAAAGAGACACCCTTTACATTATAAATAACAGCAAGCAACGTAAATTTTTATGAAAGTGATAGATAAAATTACGGTGAATGAGGTGATAATGACGTGACATACATACTCATTTACAATTATTTTTTCGTTTACGTACTGTATAAACCCTCGCTGCACTGTTAAAGAAACACCCTTTACATTATAAATAACAGCAAGCAACGTAAATTTTTATGAAAGTGATAGATAAAATTACGGTGAATGAGGTGATAATGACGTGACATACATACTCATTTACAATTATTTTTTCGTTTACGTACTGTATAAACCCTCCCTGCACTGTTAAAAAAAAAAAAACACCCTTTTCATTATAAATAACAGCAAGCAACATAAATTTTTATGAAAGTGATAGATAAAATTACGGTGAATGAGGTGATAATGACGTGACATACATACTCATTTACAATTATTTTTTCGTTTACGTACTGTATAAACCCTCCCTGCCCTGTTAAAGAAACACCCTTTACATTATAAATAACAGCAAGCAACGTAAATTTTTTTGAAAGTGATAGATAAAATTACGGTGAATGAGGTGATAATGACGTGACATACATACTCATTTACAATTATTTTTTCGTTTACGTACTGTATAAACCCTCCCTGCACTGTTAAAGAAACACCCTTTACATTATAAATAACAGCAAGCAACGTAATTTTTTATGAAAGTGAGAGATAAAATTACAGTGAATGGGGTGATAATGACATGACATACATACTCATTTACAATCGCTGATGGATTTAGATGTTCATAAAGCTACAGGTCCTGATGACATATCCCCTCATGTGCTTAAAAAATGCGCAAACACAATATCAGTGGCACTAAGTATCATATTTAAGGAGTCACTGGAGTCGGGGGAGATTCCAAGATGCTGGAAACAAGCAAATGTGATACCTATCTTCAAAAAGGGAAGGAGGGATACGGCTCTGAACTATAGACCAGTTTCCTTGACCAGCATAGTTTGCAAAGTTATGGAGAAACTACTAAGGAAACATATCTCTCTTCACTTGGAATCCTTCAACTTTTTGTCAGTGAGGCAACATGGCTTCAGAGAAGGTAGATCAACAGTAACAAACTTATTAGAATTTTATGATGAGGTAAGCCAAATCTTACAGGAAAGAGAGGGCTGGGCAGATTGCATATTGCTAGACTTCCAGAAAGCGTTTGACACTGTTCCACATGGGAGATTTATTAGGAAGCTGCAATCAATGGCTAGAATAGGTGGAAATGTTTTGGAATGGATAAAAACTTACTTAGAAGGAAGTGAACAGAGGGTTAGAGTAAGACACTCAGTGTCTGAATGGAGAAGAGTTAGTAGTGGAGTTCCACAGGGTTCAGTTTTAGGGCCACTTTTGTTCCTTGTATATGTAAATGACCTACCAGAGTGTGTAAATTCATTCATGAATATGTTTGCAGATGATGCATAGATTGTGAAGAAAGTAAAAAACGAGAACAATGGTAGAGAACTTCAGGAGGATCTACATAATCTGCATGAGTGGTCAGAAAAGTGGCTAATGAAATTCAATACTTCAAAATGTAAGGTAATGAGAATGGGTACAAGTGCAAGAAGGCCCAAGCTTGACTACTTGGTGGCTGGAGTACAACTTCAAGAGACAGAAAATGAGAGAGATCTAGGAGTAAACATACTGGCAGATTTGTCTCCAGAAATACATATAAATGGCATAGTAAGGGCAGCATATGCATTCTTATCAAATGTAAGGGTAGCCTTCAGGCACATGGACAAGGAAATGTTCAGAAATATTTATGTAACCTATGTGAGGCCAAAACTCGAATATGCAGCCCCCTTTTGGAATCCGCACTTGAAAAAGCACATAGCTAAGCTTGAAAAAGTTCAAAGACATATCACGAAACTGGTGCCAGAAATACGCAATCTCAGTTATGATGAGAGGCTGAGGGAATTAGACTTACCATCACTCGAAGCTAGAAGAGTGAGGGGGGATATGGTGACAGTCTTTAAATTCCTTCATGGTTATGATAGAGTGGATAGGGATCTATATTTTGATATGGCTGACTCTAAAACTAGAGGTCATAGTTTGAAGCTTCGTAAGAAAAGTTCTTTGCAGGATGTAAGGAAATACTTTTTCAGTGTAAGAGTAGTTGATAATTGGAATTGGCTAAGCGAGGAGGTAGTTAATGCTATCTCAATCCATAGTTTTAAGGACAGGTATGATAAGTATCACTAAGTATAAAATGGAACCGATCAGGAGACGGGAAGATACGAGCTTTGGGCTCTTTCCCGTAAACACAATTAGGTAATCACAATTATTTTTTTCGTTTACGTACTGTATAAACCCTCCCTGCACTGTTAAAGAAACACCCTTTACATTATAAATAACAGCAAGCAACGTAAGTTTTTATGAAAGTGATAGATAAAATTACGGTGAATGAGGTGATAATGACGTGACATACATACTCATTTACAATTATTTTTTCGTTTACGTACTGTATAAACCCTCCCTGCACTGTTAAAGAAACACCCTTTACATTATAAATAACAGCAAGCAACGTAAATTTTTATGAATGTGATAGATAAAATTACGGTGAATGAGGTGATAATGACGTGACATACATACTCATTTACAATTATTTTTTCGTTTACGTACTGTATAAACCCTCCCTGCACTGTTAAAAAAAACACCCTTTACATTATAAATAACAGCAAGCAACGTAAATTTTTATGAAAGTGATAGATAAAATTACGATGAATGAGGTGATGATGACGTGACACACATACTCATTGTTCCTTGTATATGTAAATGACCTACCAGAGTCTGTAAATTCATTCATGAATATGTTTGCAGATGATGCAAAGATTGTGAAGAAAGTAAAAAACGAGAACAATGGTAGAGAACTTCAGGAGGATCTACATAATCTGCATGAGTGGTCAGAAAAGTGGCTAATGAAATTCAATACTTCAAAATGTAAGGTAATGAGAATGGGTACAAGTGCAAGAAGGCCCAAGCTTGACTACTCGGTGGCTGGAGTACAACTTCAAGAGACAGAAAATGAGAGAGATCTAGGAGTAAACATACTGGCAGATTTGTCTCCAGAAATACATATAAATGGCATAGTAAGGGCAGCATATGCATTCTTATCAAATGTAAGGGTAGCCTTCAGGCACATGGACAAGGAAATGTTCAGAAATATTTATGTAACCTATGTGAGGCCAAAACTCGAATATGCAGCCCCCTTTTGGAATCCGCACTTGAAAAAGCACATAGCTAAGCTTGAAAAAGTTCAAAGACATATCACGAAACTGGTGCCAGAAATACGCAATCTCAGTTATGATGAGAGGCTGAGGGAATTAGACTTACCATCACTCGAAGCTAGAAGAGTGAGGGGGGATATGGTGACAGTCTTTAAATTCCTTCATGGTTATGATAGAGTGGATAGGGATCGATATTTTGATATGGCTGACTCTAGAACTAGAGGTCATAGTTTGAAGCTTCGTAAGAAAAGTTCTTTGCAGGATGTAAGGAAATACTTTTTCAGTGTAAGAGTAGTTGATAATTGGAATTGGCTAAGCGAGGAGGTAGTTAATGCTATCTCAATCCATAGTTTTAAGGACAGGTATGATAAGTATCACTAAGTATAAAATGGAACCGATCAGGAGACGGGAAGATACGAGCTTTGGGCTCTTTCCCGTAAACACAATTAGGTAATCACAATTATTTTTTTCGTTTACGTACTGTATAAACCCTCCCTGCACTGTTAAAGAAACACCCTTTACATTATAAATAACAGCAAGCAACGTAAGTTTTTATGAAAGTGATAGATAAAATTACGGTGAATGAGGTGATAATGACGTGACATACATACTCATTTACAATTATTTTTTCGTTTACGTACTGTATAAACCCTCCCTGCACTGTTAAAGAAACACCCTTTACATTATAAATAACAGCAAGCAACGTAAATTTTTATGAATGTGATAGATAAAATTACGGTGAATGAGGTGATAATGACGTGACATACATACTCATTTACAATTATTTTTTCGTTTACGTACTGTATAAACCCTCCCTGCACTGTTAAAAAAAACACCCTTTACATTATAAATAACAGCAAGCAACGTAAATTTTTATGAAAGTGATAGATAAAATTACGATGAATGAGGTGATGATGACGTGACACACATACTCATTGTTCCTTGTATATGTAAATGACCTACCAGAGTCTGTAAATTCATTCATGAATATGTTTGCAGATGATGCATAGATTGTGAAGAAAGTAAAAAACGAGAACAATGGTAGAGAACTTCAGGAGGATCTAAATAATCTGCATGAGTGGTCAGAAAAGTGGCTAATGAAATTCAATACTTCAAAATGTAAGGTAATGAGAATGGGTACAAGTGCAAGAAGGCCCAAGCTTGACTACTCGGTGGCTGGAGTACAACTTCAAGAGACAGAAAATGAGAGAGATCTAGGAGTAAACATACTGGCAGATTTGTCTCCAGAAATACATATAAATGGCATAGTAAGGGCAGCATATGCATTCTTATCAAATGTAAGGGTAGCCTTCAGGCACATGGACAAGGAAATGTTCAGAAATATTTATGTAACCTATGTGAGGCCAAAACTCGAATATGCAGCCCCCTTTTGGAATCCGCACTTGAAAAAGCACATAGCTAAGCTTGAAAAAGTTCAAAGACATATCACGAAACTGGTGCCAGAAATACGCAAGTCTCAGTTATGATGAGAGGCTGAGGGAATTAGACTTACCATCACTCGAAGCTAGAAGAGTGAGGGGGGATATGGTGACAGTCTTTAAATTCCTTCATGGTTATGATAGAGTGGATAGGGATCGATATTTTGATATGGCTGACTCTAGAACTAGAGGTCATAGTTTGAAGCTTCGTAAGAAAAGTTCTTTGCAGGATGTAAGGAAATACTTTTTCAGTGTAAGAGTAGTTGATAATTGGAATTGGCTAAGCGAGGAGGTAGTTAATGCTATCTCAATCCATAGTTTTAAGGACAGGTATGATAAGTATCACTAAGTATAAAATGGAACCGATCAGGAGACGGGAAGATACGAGCTTTGGGCTCTTTCCCGTAAACACAATTAGGTAATCACAATTATTTTTTTCGTTTACGTACTGTATAAACCCTCCCTGCACTGTTAAAGAAACACCCTTTACATTATAAATAACAGCAAGCAACGTAAGTTTTTATGAAAGTGATAGATAAAATTACGGTGAATGAGGTGATAATGACGTGACATACATACTCATTTACAATTATTTTTTCGTTTACGTACTCTATAAACCCTCCCTGCACTGTTAAAGAAACACCCTTTACATTATAAATAACAGCAAGCAACGTAAATTTTTTGGAAAGTGATAGATAAAATTACGGTGAATGAGGTGATAATGACGTGACATACATACTCATTTACAATTATTTTTTCGTTTACGTACTGTATAAACCCTCCCTGCACTGTTAAAGAAACACCCTTTACATTATAAATAACAGCAAGCAACGTAATTTTTTATGAAAGTGAGAGATAAAATTACAGTGAATGGGGTGATAATGACATGACATACATACTCATTTACAATCGCTGATGGATTTAGATGTTCATAAAGCTACAGGTCCTGATGACATATCCCCTCATGTGCTTAAAAAATGCGCAAACACAATATCAGTGGCACTAAGTATCATATTTAAAGAGTCACTGGAGTCGGGGGAGATTCCAAGATGCTGGAAACAAGCAAATGTGATACCTATCTTCAAAAAGGGAAGGAGGGATACGGCTCTGAACTATAGACCAGTTTCCTTGACCAGCATAGTTTGCAAAGTTATGGAGAAACTACTAAGGAAACATATCTCTCTTCACTTGGAATCCTTCAACTTTTTGTCAGTGAGGCAACATGGCTTCAGAGAAGGTAGATCAACAGTAACAAACTTATTAGAATTTTATGATGAGGTAAGCCAAATCTTACAGGAAAGAGAGGGCTGGGCAGATTGCATATTGCTAGACTTCCAGAAAGCGTTTGACACTGTTCCACATGGGAGACTTATTAGGAAGCTGCAATCAATGGCTAGAATAGGTGGAAATGTTTTGGAATGGATAAAAACTTACTTAGAAGGAAGGGAACAGAGGGTTAGAGTAAGACACTCAGTGTCTGAATGGAGAAGAGTTAGTAGTGGAGTTCCACAGGGTTCAGTTTTAGGGCCACTTTTGTTCCTTGTATATGTAAATGACCTACCAGAGTCTGTAAATTCATTCATGAATATGTTTGCAGATGATGCATAGATTGTGAAGAAAGTAAAAAACGAGAACAATGGTAGAGAACTTCAGGAGGATCTAAATAATCTGCATGAGTGGTCAGAAAAGTGGCTAATGAAATTCAATACTTCAAAATGTAAGGTAATGAGAATGGGTACAAGTGCAAGAAGGCCCAAGCTTGACTACTCGGTGGCTGGAGTACAACTTCAAGAGACAGAAAATGAGAGAGATCTAGGAGTAAACATACTGGCAGATTTGTCTCCAGAAATACATATAAATGGCATAGTAAGGGCAGCATATGCATTCTTATCAAATGTAAGGGTAGCCTTCAGGCACATGGACAAGGAAATGTTCAGAAATATTTATGTAACCTATGTGAGGCCAAAACTCGAATATGCAGCCCCCTTTTGGAATCCGCACTTGAAAAAGCACATAGCTAAGCTTGAAAAAGTTCAAAGACATATCACGAAACTGGTGCCAGAAATACGCAATCTCAGTTATGATGAGAGGCTGAGGGAATTAGACTTACCATCACTCGAAGCTAGAAGAGTGAGGGGGGATATGGTGACAGTCTTTAAATTCCTTCATGGTTATGATAGAGTGGATAGGGATCGATATTTTGATATGGCTGACTCTAGAACTAGAGGTCATAGTTTGAAGCTTCGTAAGAAAAGTTCTTTGCAGGATGTAAGGAAATACTTTTTCAGTGTAAGAGTAGTTGATAATTGGAATTGGCTAAGCGAGGAGGTAGTTAATGCTATCTCAATCCATAGTTTTAAGGACAGGTATGATAAGTATCACTAAGTATAAAATGGAACCGATCAGGAGACGGGAAGATACGAGCTTTGGGCTCTTTCCCGTAAACACAATTAGGTAATCACAATTATTTTTTTCGTTTACGTACTGTATAAACCCTCCCTGCACTGTTAAAGAAACACCCTTTACATTATAAATAACAGCAAGCAACGTAAGTTTTTATGAAAGTGATAGATAAAATTACGGTGAATGAGGTGATAATGACGTGACATACATACTCATTTACAATTATTTTTTCGTTTACGTACTGTATAAACCCTCCCTGCACTGTTAAAGAAACACCCTTTACATTATAAATAACAGCAAGCAACGTAAATTTTTATGAATGTGATAGATAAAATTACGGTGAATGAGGTGATAATGACGTGACATACATACTCATTTACAATTATTTTTTCGTTTACGTACTCTATAAACCCTCCCTGCACTGTTAAAAAAACACCCTTTACATTATAAATAACAGCAAGCAACGTAAATTTTTATGAAAGTGATAGATAAAATTACGATGAATGAGGTGATGATGACGTGACACACATACTCATTGTTCCTTGTATATGTAAATGACCTACCAGAGTCTGTAAATTCATTCATGAATATGTTTGCAGATGATGCATAGATTGTGAAGAAAGTAAAAAACGAGAACAATGGTAGAGAACTTCAGGAGGATCTAAATAATCTGCATGAGTGGTCAGAAAAGTGGCTAATGAAATTCAATACTTCAAAATGTAAGGTAATGAGAATGGGTACAAGTGCAAGAAGGCCCAAGCTTGACTACTCGGTGGCTGGAGTACAACTTCAAGAGACAGAAAATGAGAGAGATCTAGGAGTAAACATACTGGCAGATTTGTCTCCAGAAATACATATAAATGGCATAGTAAGGGCAGCATATGCATTCTTATCAAATGTAAGGGTAGCCTTCAGGCACATGGACAAGGAAATGTTCAGAAATATTTATGTAACCTATGTGAGGCCAAAACTCGAATATGCAGCCCCCTTTTGGAATCCGCACTTGAAAAAGCACATAGCTAAGCTTGAAAAAGTTCAAAGACATATCACGAAACTGGTGCCAGAAATACGCAAGTTCAGTTATGATGAGAGGCTGAGGGAATTAGACTTACCATCACTCGAAGCTAGAAGAGTGAGGGGGGATATGGTGACAGTCTTTAAATTCCTTCATGGTTATGATAGAGTGGATAGGGATCGATATTTTGATATGGCTGACTCTAGAACTAGAGGTCATAGTTTGAAGCTTCGTAAGAAAAGTTCTTTGCAGGATGTAAGGAAATACTTTTTCAGTGTAAGAGTAGTTGATAATTGGAATTGGCTAAGCGAGGAGGTAGTTAATGCTATCTCAATCCATAGTTTTAAGGACAGGTATGATAAGTATCACTAAGTATAAAATGGAACCGATCAGGAGACGGGAAGATACGAGCTTTGGGCTCTTTCCCGTAAACACAATTAGGTAATCACAATTATTTTTTTCGTTTACGTACTGTATAAACCCTCCCTGCACTGTTAAAGAAACACCCTTTACATTATAAATAACAGCAAGCAACGTAAGTTTTTATGAAAGTGATAGATAAAATTACGGTGAATGAGGTGATAATGACGTGACATACATACTCATTTACAATTATTTTTTCGTTTACGTACTGTATAAACCCTCCCTGCACTGTTAAAGAAACACCCTTTACATTATAAATAACAGCAAGCAACGTAAATTTTTATGAATGTGATAGATAAAATTACGGTGAATGAGGTGATAATGACGTGACATACATACTCATTTACAATTATTTTTTCGTTTACGTACTCTATAAACCCTCCCTGCACTGTTAAAAAAACACCCTTTACATTATAAATAACAGCAAGCAACGTAAATTTTTATGAAAGTGATAGATAAAATTACGATGAATGAGGTGATGATGACGTGACACACATACTCATTGTTCCTTGTATATGTAAATGACCTACCAGAGTCTGTAAATTCATTCATGAATATGTTTGCAGATGATGCATAGATTGTGAAGAAAGTAAAAAACGAGAACAATGGTAGAGAACTTCAGGAGGATCTAAATAATCTGCATGAGTGGTCAGAAAAGTGGCTAATGAAATTCAATACTTCAAAATGTAAGGTAATGAGAATGGGTACAAGTGCAAGAAGGCCCAAGCTTGACTACTCGGTGGCTGGAGTACAACTTCAAGAGACAGAAAATGAGAGAGATCTAGGAGTAAACATACTGGCAGATTTGTCTCCAGAAATACATATAAATGGCATAGTAAGGGCAGCATATGCATTCTTATCAAATGTAAGGGTAGCCTTCAGGCACATGGACAAGGAAATGTTCAGAAATATTTATGTAACCTATGTGAGGCCAAAACTCGAATATGCAGCCCCCTTTTGGAATCCGCACTTGAAAAAGCACATAGCTAAGCTTGAAAAAGTTCAAAGACATATCACGAAACTGGTGCCAGAAATACGCAAGTCTCAGTTATGATGAGAGGCTGAGGGAATTAGACTTACCATCACTCGAAGCTAGAAGAGTGAGGGGGGATATGGTGACAGTCTTTAAATTCCTTCATGGTTATGATAGAGTGGATAGGGATCGATATTTTGATATGGCTGACTCTAGAACTAGAGGTCATAGTTTGAAGCTTCGTAAGAAAAGTTCTTTGCAGGATGTAAGGAAATACTTTTTCAGTGTAAGAGTAGTTGATAATTGGAATTGGCTAAGCGAGGAGGTAGTTAATGCTATCTCAATCCATAGTTTTAAGGACAGGTATGATAAGTATCACTAAGTATAAAATGGAACCGATCAGGAGACGGGAAGATACGAGCTTTGGGCTCTTTCCCGTAAACACAATTAGGTAATCACAATTATTTTTTTTCGTTTACGTACTGTATAAACCCTCCCTGCACTGTTAAAGAAACACCCTTTACATTATAAATAACAGCAAGCAACGTAAGTTTTTATGAAAGTGATAGATAAAATTACGGTGAATGAGGTGATAATGACGTGACATACATACTCATTTACAATTATTTTTTCGTTTACGTACTGTATAAACCCTCCCTGCACTGTTAAAGAAACACCCTTTACATTATAAATAACAGCAAGCAACGTAAATTTTTATGAATGTGATAGATAAAATTACGGTGAATGAGGTGATAATGACGTGACATACATACTCATTTACAATTATTTTTTCGTTTACGTACTCTATAAACCCTCCCTGCACTGTTAAAAAAACACCCTTTACATTATAAATAACAGCAAGCAACGTAAATTTTTATGAAAGTGATAGATAAAATTACGATGAATGAGGTGATGATGACGTGACACACATACTCATTGTTCCTTGTATATGTAAATGACCTACCAGAGTCTGTAAATTCATTCATGAATATGTTTGCAGATGATGCATAGATTGTGAAGAAAGTAAAAAACGAGAACAATGGTAGAGAACTTCAGGAGGATCTAAATAATCTGCATGAGTGGTCAGAAAAGTGGCTAATGAAATTCAATACTTCAAAATGTAAGGTAATGAGAATGGGTACAAGTGCAAGAAGGCCCAAGCTTGACTACTCGGTGGCTGGAGTACAACTTCAAGAGACAGAAAATGAGAGAGATCTAGGAGTAAACATACTGGCAGATTTGTCTCCAGAAATACATATAAATGGCATAGTAAGGGCAGCATATGCATTCTTATCAAATGTAAGGGTAGCCTTCAGGCACATGGACAAGGAAATGTTCAGAAATATTTATGTAACCTATGTGAGGCCAAAACTCGAATATGCAGCCCCCTTTTGGAATCCGCACTTGAAAAAGCACATAGCTAAGCTTGAAAAAGTTCAAAGACATATCACGAAACTGGTGCCAGAAATACGCAATCTCAGTTATGATGAGAGGCTGAGGGAATTAGACTTACCATCACTCGAAGCTAGAAGAGTGAGGGGGGATATGGTGACAGTCTTTAAATTCCTTCATGGTTATGATAGAGTGGATAGGGATCGATATTTTGATATGGCTGACTCTAGAACTAGAGGTCATAGTTTGAAGCTTCGTAAGAAAAGTTCTTTGCAGGATGTAAGGAAATACTTTTTCAGTGTAAGAGTAGTTGATAATTGGAATTGGCTAAGCGAGGAGGTAGTTAATGCTATCTCAATCCATAGTTTTAAGGACAGGTATGATAAGTATCACTAAGTATAAAATGGAACCGATCAGGAGACGGGAAGATACGAGCTTTGGGCTCTTTCCCGTAAACACAATTAGGTAATCACAATTATTTTTTTCGTTTACGTACTGTATAAACCCTCCCTGCACTGTTAAAGAAACACCCTTTACATTATAAATAACAGCAAGCAACGTAAGTTTTTATGAAAGTGATAGATAAAATTACGGTGAATGAGGTGATAATGACGTGACATACATACTCATTTACAATTATTTTTTCGTTTACGTACTGTATAAACCCTCCCTGCACTGTTAAAGAAACACCCTTTACATTATAAATAACAGCAAGCAACGTAAATTTTTATGAAAGTGATAGATAAAATTACGGTGAATGAGGTGATAATGACGTGACATACATACTCATTTACAATTATTTTTTCGTTTACGTACTCTATAAACCCTCCCTGCACTGTTAAAAAAACACCCTTTACATTATAAATAACAGCAAGCAACGTAAATTTTTATGAAAGTGATAGATAAAATTACGATGAATGAGGTGATGATGACGTGACACACATACTCATTGTTCCTTGTATATGTAAATGACCTACCAGAGTCTGTAAATTCATTCATGAATATGTTTGCAGATGATGCATAGATTGTGAAGAAAGTAAAAAACGAGAACAATGGTAGAGAACTTCAGGAGGATCTAAATAATCTGCATGAGTGGTCAGAAAAGTGGCTAATGAAATTCAATACTTCAAAATGTAAGGTAATGAGAATGGGTACAAGTGCAAGAAGGCCCAAGCTTGACTACTCGGTGGCTGGAGTACAACTTCAAGAGACAGAAAATGAGAGAGATCTAGGAGTAAACATACTGGCAGATTTGTCTCCAGAAATACATATAAATGGCATAGTAAGGGCAGCATATGCATTCTTATCAAATGTAAGGGTGGCCTTCAGGCACATGGACAAGGAAATGTTCAGAAATATTTATGTAACCTATGTGAGGCCAAAACTCGAATATGCAGCCCCCTTTTGGAATCCGCACTTGAAGAAGCACATAGCTAATCTTGAAAAAGTTCAAAGACATGCCACGAAACTGGTGCCAGAAATACGCAATCTCAGTTATGATGAGAGGCTGAGGGAATTAGACTTGCCATCACTCGAAGCTAGAAGAGTGAGGGGGGATATGGTGACAGTCTTTAAATTCCTTCATGGTTATGATAGAGTGGATAGGGATCGATATTTTGATATGGCTGGCTCTAGAACTAGAGGTCATAGTTTGAAGCTTCGTAAGAAAAGTTCTTTGCAGGATGTAAGGAAATACTTTTTCAGTGTAAGAGTAGTTGATAATTGGAATTGGCTAAGCGAGGAGGTAGTTAATGCTATCTCAATCCATAGTTTTAAGGACAGGTATGATAAGTATCACTAAGTATAAAATGGAACCGATCAGGAGACGGGAAGATACGAGCTTTGGGCTCTTTCCCGTAAACACAATTAGGTAATCACAATTATTTTTTTTCGTTTACGTACTGTATAAACCCTCCCTGCACTGTTAAAGAAACACCCTTTACATTATAAATAACAGCAAGCAACGTAAGTTTTTATGAAAGTGATAGATAAAATTACGGTGAATGAGGTGATAATGACGTGACATACATACTCATTTACAATTATTTTTTCGTTTACGTACTGTATAAACCCTCCCTGCACTGTTAAAGAAACACCCTTTACATTATAAATAACAGCAAGCAACGTAAATTTTTATGAAAGTGATAGATAAAATTACGGTGAATGAGGTGATAATGACGTGACATACATACTCATTTACAATTATTTTTTCGTTTACGTACTCTATAAACCCTCCCTGCACTGTTAAAAAAACACCCTTTACATTATAAATAACAGCAAGCAACGTAAATTTTTATGAAAGTGATAGATAAAATTACGATGAATGAGGTGATGATGACGTGACACACATACTCATTGTTCCTTGTATATGTAAATGACCTACCAGAGTCTGTAAATTCATTCATGAATATGTTTGCAGATGATGCAAAGATTGTGAAGAAAGTAAAAAACGAGAACAATGGTAGAGAACTTCAGGAGGATCTACATAATCTGCATGAGTGGTCAGAAAAGTGGCTAATGAAATTCAATACTTCAAAATGCAAGGTAATGAGAATGGGTACAAGTGCAAGAAGGCCCAAGCTTGACTACTCGGTGGCTGAAGTACAACTTCAAGAGACAGAAAATGAGAGAGATCTAGGAGTAAACATACTGGCAGATTTGTCTCCAGAAATACATATAAATGGCATAGTAAGGGCAGCATATGCATTCTTATCAAATGTAAGGGTGGCCTTCAGGCACATGGACAAGGAAATGTTCAGAAATATTTATGTAACCTATGTGAGGCCAAAACTCGAATATGCAGCCCCCTTTTGGAATCCGCACTTGAAAAAGCACATAGCTAATCTTGAAAAAGTTCAAAGACATGCCACGAAACTGGTGCCAGAAATACGCAATCTCAGTTATGATGAGAGGCTGAGGGAATTAGACTTGCCATCACTCGAAGCTAGAAGAGTGAGGGGGGATATGGTGACAGTCTTTAAATTCCTTCATGGTTATGATAGAGTGGATAGGGATCGATATTTTGATATGGCTGGCTCTAGAACTAGAGGTCATAGTTTGAAGCTTCGTAAGAAAAGTTCTTTGCAGGATGTAAGGAAATACTTTTTCAGTGTAAGAGTAGTTGATAATTGGAATTGGCTAAGCGAGGAGGTAGTTAATGCTATCTCAATCCATAGTTTTAAGGACAGGTATGATAAGTATCACTAAGTATAAAATGGAACCGATCAGGAGACGGGAAGATACGAGCTTTGGGCTCTTTCCCGTAAGCACAATTAGGTAATCACAATTAGGTAATCACAATTATTTTTTCGTTTACGAACTGTATAAACCCTCCCTGCACTGTTAAAAAAAACACCCTTTACATTATAAATAACAGCACGCAACGTAAATTTAAAAAAAAAAATGAAAATACAGAAAATATTTTTTTTCAATATTTTAATATTTTTGCGTATACCCATAAAATAAAATAATAATTTATCAAAAAAAAACCCGCGATATAATGAGAACGCGAACTAAGAAGCGCGAATAACCGGGGTAACACTGTATATATATATATATATATATATATATATATATATATATATATATATATATAATATATATATATATATATATATATATATATATATATATATATATATATATATATATATATATATATATATATATATATATATATAGATAGATATAGATATATATTTATATATATATATATATATATATATATATATATATATATATATATATATATATATATATATATATATATATATATATATATATATATATATATATATATATATATATATATATATATATATATATATATATATATATATATATATATATATATATTAGATATATGGAATTGTCTTTAAACACTTTGCAAATCTGTTCTAGGAGGTTGTTTGTTATCCATATCTAGTACAGTTTTTCACTCACTTCTGACACACTGCTGATATTTGTGTGTGTGTTTGCTCTAGCTTTAATACTCTGTTACCAGTACTGTTTGGAATACCTAAGCCTCCTATGCTATGTGTTTTGTGGCAAGAAAAGAAATCAGAATGGTAGGAATTACCCACCATCTGCTCCCTTTTAGTTGGCCTTTATGACACATTGGCAATACCAATTTGGTTCATGATACTGAGACCCAAAGAATATGAGCAAGATATTTTTTTCCTCCACTACCAAGGATAAGATATCTGTTTACTATCTAAACAAATCACACTGTGATATAGCTATTTAGTTATTTTCTCTGAGGTATCAAAATTTTGTTTACTGTCTTCAAAGCCCTTTTTTACTTGTTGAAACTGCAGAGTTTCCACCAAGTAATCTGTTATTGGGAGTTATGGGTGTAGAGTTTAGCCAACTGTTCCCATGGATTCCTTTTTGAAAAGCTGTGCTGTTAACAAAATGCTTACATTACATTTCATTGTTTATTTTATTTCCTATCAATTCTGTATATACAGATGCTCCCCAATTTACGAATGAGTTAAGTTCCAGAAGTGTTTTCCTAAGTTGAATTGTTCATATGTTGTGTTTAGCCAAAAAATTGTACTTTACAGTATATAAATGCGCAGTACTGTACTGTACTTAGTCTAAGCGGAATTATTACACATACTGAAAAGTAATAAGTAAAGTATTAATGAATTTTAATACAATAATAACGATGTTATACAATACAGTAATACATACATTAACCCTCTCACGCTTGGTGACACCAATGGCGTGTATACATTTTAGAGGGCCTAAGTGCACTGTGATGCCATTGGTGTCCATTTGAAAAAAAAATATTATTTTTAAATAGTTACATTCACGCCAATGGTGTCATTATTTGGTAGAGCGTAAGTTTCCTCACTCTTTCCCGAATGAACTAATTAGCAACCCTCTCCACTGGCGTGGCTTTGCGGAGGAAACATAAAACAAAGGCAGTTTACATCTCCCTCACTCATCACTCAGACCATGCACCTCTTTATGCGCACTTTATTCCATGTCCATAGAAAATCCTAAGAATTACAGTGCTCCCTCAATTATCGCGGGGCTCGTTTCCGGGATCCGCCACGATAGGTGAAAAACCGCGAAGTAGGAGCACCAAAGTAAAAAAAAATAAATAAATAAATAAGAAAAAAAATAAATTCAAATTACAGCGTTCCCCCCCTTATCGGGGTAGTTCGGTTCCGGGACCCAGCGCGAGACAGGAAAACCGCGAAGTAGGATCAGCCTTTAAAAAAAAAAAAATATATATATATATATATATATTTTTTTTTTTTTTTAAGATGATTATGACACCAGGACAGGCCAAAAATTATAAAATAAAACGGGCTTTATCAGGCTGTAAAGAGAAACAGAGATGGAGAGTGTAATGACCTGTCAGATGTGAAGGTATTATAAAAGATGTGTAATGAATATCCAGCTCTCTGCTGGGTTTACTATACCTCTGCATTACTTTCATGATGTCCATTCTAAAATTTCTCCTTAGATCTTATTATTACTATTTTTATTATTATTATTATTGGCAACAATAATTTTCCTTTGATGATGATTAGGGAGATTATTATTATTATTATTATTATTATTATTATTATTATTATTATTATTATTATTATTATTATTATTATTATTATTATTATTATTATTATTATTATTATCATTATTATTACGAATTCGTAATTAAACCATTATTTTTATTATAAATAATGTAGTTTTGGTTGAATGAACAAGAGTTACTTAAAGATTCTCTCTCTCTCTCTCTCTCTCTCTCTCTCTCTCTCTCTCTCTCTCTCTCTCTCTCTCTCTCTCTCTCTCTCTCTCTCTCTCTCTCTCCAACATTCTATTCTACCCATTCCCCCACACTCTCTTTGTCCCAGCCAACTAGGGAGTGGCACTTTACAGTTATTAAGAGTAAATAAACCAACAGATGTACAATCAATGATGAGCCCTTAATAATAATAGTAATGATGATGATGATGATGATAATAATCTCTACAATCATCATCAAAGGAAAGTTATTGTTGCCAATGATAATAATAACAATAATAATAATAATAATAATAATAATAATAATAATAATAATAATAATAATAATAATAATAATAATAATAATAATAATAATAATAATAATAATAATAATAATAATAATAATAATAATAATAAGATCTAAGCAGAATTATTGGAATAGACATCATGAAAGTAATGCAAAGGTATATTAAAACCCAGCAGAGAGCTGGATATTCATTACACATCTTTTATAATCCCTTCACATCTGACAGGTCATTACACTCTCCATCTCTGTTTCTCTTTACAACCTGATAAAGTCTGTTTTATTTTAGAATTTTTTGGCTCATCCTGGTGTCACAATAATCTTTTATTTATTTATTTATTCATTTATTTATTTTTTTGCCAAAAAAAAAAAACCGCGATACAGTGAGAACGCAAACCAAGAAACGCGAATGACCGGGGGAACACTGTACTGTGACACCAGGACGAGCCAAGAAATAATAAAATAAAACAGCTTTTATCGGGCCAGGGCACGAAGAATACATAAAGTAAAGAGAAACAGAGATGGAGAGTGTAATGACCTGTCAGATGTGAAGGGATTATAAAAGATGTGTAATGAATATTCAATTCTCTGCTGGGTTTTAATATACCTCTGCATTACTTTCATGATGTCTAATCCAAATATTTTCCTTGGCTCTTATTATTTTTATTATTATTATTATTATTATTATTATTATTATTATTATTGGCGACAATAATTTTCCTTTGATGATGATTGTGGCGATTATTATTATATTATTATTATATTATTATATTATATGTTTAATATATGCTTTATGTTGTCAATGGTGCCAGTGGAATGGGTGAATGCTTGTATAGTGCCCCTATGAAAAGGTAAGAGAGATGTGTATGAATGCAGTAATTTTAGGGGTATAAGTTTGTTGAGTGTGGTAGGAAAAGTGTATGGTAGGATACTGGTTAATAGGATTAAGGATAAGACAGAAAATGTGATCGCAGAAGTGCAGAGTGGTTTTAGGAGAGGTAGAGGGTGTATAGATCAGATTTTTATAGTGAGGCAGCTATGTGAGAAATATTTAGTAAAGGGTAAGGATGTGTATTTTGCATTTTTGGATCTGGAGAAAGTGTATGATAGAGTTGATAGAGAGGCAATGTGGAATGTTTTGAGATTATATGGAATTAATGGTAATTTGTTGCATGCAGTGAAGAGTTTGTATGAGGGCAGTAGAGCTTGTGTTAGGATAGGGAATGAAGTGAGTGAGTGGTTTCCTGTGAGTGTGGGACTGAGACAGGGATGTGTGATGTCACCATGGCTGTTCAATTTGTATATTGATGGAGTTGTAAGAGCGGTGAATGAGCGAGTGTGTGGTCAAGGTTTGAGAATGGTAGATGGGGATGATAACGAGTGGGAGCTGAATCAGTTGCTGTTTACAGATGATACTGTGGTGGTGGCAGATTTAGAGGAGAAGCTGTGTCAGTTAGTGTCAGAAATTGGAATGGTGTGTGAAAGGAAGTTGCGAGTGAATGTGGGAAAGATTAAGGTAATGAAGTGTACAAGAAATGAGGATGGTGCTGGATTGAATGTTATGTTGAATGGAGAGACACTTGAGGAGGTTGATCATTTTAAGTATTTAGGCTCGGTTATAGCTGCAAATGGTGGAGTGGAAGCAGATGTGTGTCACAGAGTGAATGAAGGATGTAAAGTGTTGGGTGCGTTGAAAAGAATGATGAAGAATAGAGGGTTGGAAATGAATGTTAAGAAAGCTTTGCATGAGAAAGTGATGGTGCCAACTGTGATGTATGGATCAGAGTTATGGGGTATGAAAGTAAGTGAGAGACGGAAACTAATTGTGTTTGAGATGAAATGCCTGAGGAGTATGATTGGTGTATCTCAGTTAGATAGGGTTAGGAATGAAGTGGTGAGAGCAAGAATGGGTGTGAGGAGAGAAATTGCAACCAGAGTAAATATGAATGTTCTGAGATGGTTTGGCCATGTGGAAAGGATGGATGATGAAAGACTGCTGAAAAAGGTGATGAATGCGAGAGTTGATGGGAGATATGCTAGAGGGAGGCCTAGGTTAGGATGGATGGATGGAGTAAGGAGAGCCCTGAATGATAGGAGGATGGATGTGAGGGCAGCAAGCAAGCGTGTTAGGAATAGGAATGAGTGGCGAGCGATTGTGACACAGCTCTGATGAGCATCTGCTGTTACCACGGGGCTGCATCTTACAGAGGTAGCCCAGTGGTAGGGGCAGTAGGGGAGTTGGCAGTTATGAAGCGACGCAGGTTGTGGAAGAGCCGGGAGGATGTGATTACCTAATTGTGATTACCTAATTGTGCTTACGGAAAGAGCCCAAAGCTCGTATCTTCCCGTCTCCTGATCGGTTCCATTTTATACTTAGTGATACTTATCATACCTGTCCTTAAAAATATGGATTGAGATAGCATTAACTACCTCCTCGCTTAGCCAATTCCAATTATCAACTACTCTTACACTGAAAAAGTATTTTCTTACATCCTGCAAAGAACTTTTCTTACGAAGCTTCAAACTATGACCTCTAGTTCTAGAGCCAGCCATATCAAAATATCGATCCCTATCCACTCTATCATAACCATGAAGGAATTTAAAGACTGTCACCATATCCCCTCTCACTCTTCTAGCTTCGAGTGATGGTAAGTCTAATTCCCTCAGCCTCTCATCATAACTGAGATTGCGTATTTCTGGCACCAGTTTCGTGGCATGTCTTTGAACTTTTTCAAGCTTAGCTATGTGCTTTTTCAAGTGCGGATTCCAAAAGGGGGCTGCATATTCGAGTTTTGGCCTCACATAGGTTACATAAATATTTCTGAACATTTCCTTGTCCATGTGCCTGAAGGCTACCCTTACATTTGATAAGAATGCATATGCTGCCCTTACTATGCCATTTATATGTATTTCTGGAGACAAATCTGCCAGTATGTTTACTCCTAAATCTCTCTCAATTTCTGTCTCTTGAAGTTGTACTCCAGCCACTGAGTAGTCAAGCTTGGGCCTTCTTATTATTAGTATTAGTATTGGTATTATTATTATTATTATCATTATTATTATTATTATTATTATTATTATTATTATTATTATTATTATTATTATTATTATTATTACGAATTTATCATTAAGCCATTATGTTTACAGTATATGATGTAGTTTTGGTTGAATGACAAAGAGGTAATTAAAGATTCTCTCTCTCTCTCTCTCTCTCTCTCTCTCTCTCTCTCTCTCTCTCTCTCTCTCTCTCTCTCTCTCTCTCTCTCACGCCTTAGCGCAATAAATTAATAAAATAAATCTCTCTCTCTCTCTCTCTCTCTCTCTCTCTCTCTCTCTCTCTCTCTCTCTCTCTCTCTCTCTCTCTCTCTCTCTCTCTCTCTCTCTCTCTCTCTCTCTCTCTCTCTCTCTCTCTCAACGTCTTTCCCCATTTATTGTCGTCATCTTTCATTTCCTCTTTCTCATATTTATTATAGGTATTTTACATTTATTTTTACTTTTACTGTATAAACCTTTCCTGCACTGTTAACAACCACCCTTTACTTTATTAATAACAGCGCACAAGCGTAAATTTATATGAATGTGATATTATGAAGACTGAAAAAAAGCATTAAGAACAAACAGCAAACAAACTTTCGATATAATATTGTCAGGGAAATAGCATGTAGAGAATATATATATATATATATATATATATATATATATATATATATATATATATATATATATATATATATATATATATATATATATATATATATATATATATATATTATTTTATTTTATTTTATTTTATTTTTTTTGTGCAGTACAATATACATTTTCTTTGAACGAATTGTATACGTTTTCTTTTTCTCTCAGCTGACACTATTTACATTAAGATCTCGTGCAGCATGGTCGATAGATAGAATAATGTTTAGACCCAAGGAATATTAATAATACTATAATCTTGAAAATTAGATAAACCCCAAATAGGGTGAGTAAATAAATATTTTATGAGTAAGATATTGTGCCTGAATATTCAACAGCTGATATGAACCAAAATAGGCTTGAAGTTTATGAGGAAAGTCATATAGGTACTATTGAATTCATAAACTCAGTTGTTAACATGGCACGGGGAAAAAAAATGTAGGATTTTGATTATGGGAGACTTTAATCATAAAGAGATAGATTGGATAAATCTTGACCCACACAGTGGTGAGGACTCATTCGGGGCAAGATTCCTAGATTGCGTACAAGGGAATTTCCTACACCAACATGTAATGGAACCAACAAGGGCCAGGGGAGGGGATGAGCCATCACTACTTGATCTAGTGTTCACAGATAATGTGTTGGATATTGAAAAAATTGAGTATGAACCACCAATTGGAAAGAGTGACCCCTGTGTGTTGTTGATGGAGTATATCATTGAAGATATTCTTCCTGAGAGTAGAGGCACTGAGGACATGAGGAGGAACTATCCGAAAGGAGATTACATCAAAATGAATGAGCTTTTTGCAGTTATTGACTGGAGAACCTTATTTTACAACAAATCTGTACAAGAAATGTATGACATCTTTTGTGAGAAATACGGGAAGATAGTAGATTGCTGCATACCTTTCACCAAAGTAGGTGTAATTCATGCCAGAGAGAAATGGTTTGATAATGGGTGTAAAAGAGCTAAGGAGTGGAGAGACAAATGCTGGAAAAGGTATAGGAGGAGAAAAAACATAAATGCCTGGCAAACCTACAAAAGAGCAAGAAATGACTACCCAAGTAAAAGGAGAGAAGCAGAGAGAGACTATGAGAGGGACAAATAGGAAGGCTAAAGAAAATCCCAAGCTTTTCCACAGCTTTATCAGAGGAAAACTGAAGGTAAAAGAACAGGTTTTAAGGCTAAAGAGAGCGGATGGAAGCATCACTGAGACGGATGAAGAGATCTGCAAAGAATTGAACAAGGAGTTTCAGTCAGTATTTACAGTAGAAAATACCCCACCCCCTCAGATTGCAGTGATAGAAGCTCAAGGGCCGGTATTAGAGAACATCAACCTTACAGCCACAGAGGTATGCAGAGCGCTGATGGATTTAGATGTTCATAAAGCTACAGGTCCTGATGACATATCCCCTCATGTGCTTAAAAAATGTGCAAGCTCAATATCAGTGGCACTAAGTATCATATTTAAAAAGTCACTGGAGTCAGGGGAGATTCCAAGATACTGGAAACAAGCAAATGTGATACCTATCTTCAAAAAGGGAAGGAGAGATACGGCTCTGAACTATAGACCAGTTTCCTTGACCAGCATAGTTTGCAAAGTTATGGAGAAACTACTAAGGAAACATATCTCTCTTCACTTGGAATCCTTCAACTTTTTGTCAGTGAGGCAACATGGCTTCAGAGAAGGTAGATCAACAGTAACAAACTTTTTAGAATTTTATGATGAGGTAAGCCGAATCTTACAGGAAAGAGAGGGCTGGGCAGATTGCATATTCCTAGACTTCCAGAAAGCGTTTGACACTGTTCCACATGGGAGACTTATTAGGAAGCTGCAATCAATGGCTAGAATAGGTGGAAATGTTTTAGAATGGATAAAAACTTACTTAGAAGGAAGGGAACACAGGGTTAGAGTAAGACACTCAGTGTCTGAATGGAGAAGAGTTAGTAGTGGAGTTCCACAGGGTTCAGTTTTAGGGCCACTTTTGTTCCTTGTATATGTAAATGACCTACCAGAGTCTGTAAATTCATTCATGAATATGTTTGCAGATGATGCAAAGATTGTGAAGAAAGTAAAAAACGAGAGCAATGGTAGAGAACTTCAGGAGGATCTAAATAATCTGCATGAGTGGTCAGAAAAGTGGCTAATGAAATTCAATACTTCAAAATGTAAGATAATGAGAATGGGTACAAGTGCAAGAAGGCCCAAGTTTGACTACTCGGTGGCTGGAGTACAACTTCAAGAGACAGAAAATGAGAGAGATCTAGGAGTAAACATACTGGCAGATTTGTCTCCAGAAATACATATAAATGGCATAGTAAGGGCAGCATATGCATTCTTATCAAATGTAAGGGTAGCCTTCAGGCACATGGACAAGGAAATGTTCAGAAATATTTATGTAACCTATGTGAGGCCAAAACTCGAATATGCAGCCCCCTTTTGGAATCTGCACTTGAAAAAGCACATAGCTAAGCTTGAAAAAGTTCAAAGACATGCCACGAAACTGGTGCCAGAAATACGCAATCTCAGTTATGATGAGAGGCTGAGAGAATTAGACTTTCCATCACTCGAAGCTAGAAGAGTGAGGGGGGATATGGTGACAGTCTTTAAATTCCTTCATGGTTATGATAGAGTGGATAGGGATCGATATTTTGATATGGCTGGCTCTAGAACTAGAGGTCATAGTTTGAAGCTTCGTAAGAAAAGTTCTTTGCAGGATGTAAGGAAATACTTTTTCAGTGTAAGAGTAGTTGATAATTGGAATTGGCTATGCGAGGAGGTAGTTAATGCTATCTCAATCCATAGTTTTAAGGACAGGTATGATAAGTATCACTAAGTATAAAATGGAACCGATCAGGAGACAGGAAGATACGAGCTTTGGGCTCTTTCCCGTAAACACAATTAGGTAATCACAATTAGGTAATCACATTTATTTTTGTACAATGGTTATTCTTCTAAGATTAAAAGTTTCTTATAAGTAGATATTATTATTATTATGATTATTATTATTATTATTATTATTATTATTATTATTATTATTATTATTATTATTATTATTATTATTATTATTATTATTATTATTATATAGAAAATTAGAGAAGGACACTAAAAAAAAGTTCGCTTTATTTTTGTATAAAGAGATAATAGAGTACTAACTAAGACAGCTACATAGATAGAAAGACAAATATACTTAGATGAACAAAGGAAGATATAAAAAAAAAAATAAAGAAGCAAGTTAATGTATAAAGGAAGCCACATAGCTGAGATTGGAAACCAGGAGTCAACAAAGCGTGAGAGAGATAGAGAGAAATCTAATAATAAACTTCCTGATGGAACTTTAAAAGGATGCATCCATTTGCCATCACAGTAGAGAAGAAAGAAACAGGGGAAGAAGAAGAAATCAAATAAAAAAGAGGAAATGAGAGATGACGACAATTAATGGGGAAAGACGTTGACAGAGAGTGAGAAATGTCTTTAATTAACCTTATTCATTAAACCAAAACTACTTTATTTATTGTAAAAATGGTTTAATGACAAATTAGTAATAATAATAATAATAATAATAATAATAATAATAATAATAATAATCTCCACAATCATCATCAAAGGAAAATTATTGTTGCCAATAATAATAATAATAATAATAATAATAATAATAATAATAATAATAATAATAATAATAATAATAATAATAATAATAATAATATCTAAGGAGAATTTTTGGAATAGACATCATGAAAGTAATGCAGAGGTATATTGAAATCCAGCGGAGAATTGGATATTCATTACACATCTTTTATAATCCCTTCACATCTGACAGGTCATTACACTCTCCAGCTCTGTTTCTCTTTATGCATTCTTCGTGCCCAGGCCCGATAAAGGCTGTTTTATTTTATTATTTTTTGGCCCGTCCTAGTGTCACAATCATTTACATTTTTTTTTTTTTTTTGGCCGAAAAAATCTGTGATGCACTGAATTTGCGAAAGGTGTACCGTGATATAATAAGGGTTTACTGTAAATCTATCCTTATCGGGCCTGGACACGAAGAAAACATAAAAGAGAAGGAGACATGGGGAGTATTGTGACTTGTCAGATGTGAAAGGATGATAAGAAATGTGTAAGAATATCCATGAATATTCAGTGTTGATGTAGGCATAGAAAGAGAACCGTAACTGAAGGAAGCCTTAACATCGAACTGTCCTGGACAGTCTTATTTAAGTCCACAAGACTCTTCAGCTGTAGTATCGCAATGGGCAGTTGGTGCCGTGGGCCAACCTACTTGCAGCTCTTCAGCTTTAATTATATAATAGCCTTTCAGGCCATCCCTCCTCCTTCTTTCGTTCTACTTTTTCATAATGTTTATTAATTCATCCCACCTGTCCTCAACAGAAAATACCTTCTCTGTATTCCAGCTATCCATTTCTGAAAAGTGAGAAAAACCTACATTACAATTTCTGTCCCAAATTAACAAAATGATACTTCATATGAATTACTTGCAGAGCACTTCAACCTTACCTAGTGAGCAATCATACAGATATTGAATGATCGACTTGCTGAGAGTTTGATGCTAATAATACACACGCATCATGCTGAAACATGAATACTGTATGTGTTATTGGTGGGAAGGAGGTCAAGGTAAGGAGAAGGGGTGGAATAGAGGTGAAGGAGAGAAAGGAAGAAAATAATTGAGCCTTTGTAACGGCTCGACATATTATAACAGCTACGTTTGTATTTGTGTGTATTTTGAATAAAATCATATTTACTGCTGTTTTTTTAAGACTTCAATATAATCAAATATATATAAAAAATAAATAAATAAAGCCATTAACTTGATAAATATTTATACAGCAATGCTACTAGCTCTGTATTTGTGTGTATATCGAAAAGAATTTTTATTTATAGCTATGTGTTTTTGTAAATTCAGTATACCCATATACATATAAAAAAAATAAGCAATAAAAGCCATTTACTTGATAAATATGAATAGAGCTGTGCTGCTAGCTGTGCGTTCCTCCGCCGCTCTCAGACACTCTTTTGGCGCGCAGTTAGAATTTATCGCAACAGCCAGATAGGTCCAAAAATTAATTTATTTATAATTTAATTATTTTTTGGCCTTTGTCATAATATCGAAATGACATTATATGAGGACTTCCTGTATTTGCAAAACATATTCTCTTAACATTTTAGGTAAAAATATAAATGATATGAAATATGCCTGTCATATGAAATATAAAGTATACATAGCCGAGGAAATGTGTGATAATTTTACATATAAATTTAAAGCCATAGTTTTTATCTTCTTACCGTTCCTAATCTATATTTTCATGGTTTGATTGTACGTGCTATTTTTGCTTAGTGTATTCCTATAGCAAACAAACCTCATACAGTGGTGACCCAACCCACGAACGCCTGTACCCACGAACAAACCAACCCACACAACAAAATTTTGAACAAATTTTGAACCCAACCCACAAACAAAATCCAACCCACAAACACAAATGTGTTGGCCAAGCCACCACGTGTCCCACTCAGCCGCTTTCAGTTTTGCATTGGTGCCCACGCTGTGTGGTTCGTTTGTGATCTGATCATAGTTCTTGCTTTATTTTCCATTGTTTTACTTCTCATATAGCCTTATTATGGCTCCTAAGAAAGTTAAGTGTTAGTGATATTGGGATCAAACACCCTAGACACATAACAATGGAAACAAAGAAAGAAATAATTTCTAAGCATGAAAATGGGGTTCGTATGTCCAGTTTCACCACACAGTATAACATGGCGACATCGACCATATGTACTATTTTAAAGAATAAAGAGATCTTAAAGGCGGCTGACATTTCTAAAGGAGTAAATATATTAATGAAGCAAAGGTCACAAGTAATAGAAGAGGTAGAAAAATTATTATTATTGTAGATAAATGAAAAACAGCTGGTTGGAGATAGTATTAGCGAGGCCCTAGTATGCCTGAGGCTTTGCAAATGCACCATGATTTAGTAGCAAACTCTCCGAGTTCTAGTGGCGCTAAAGTTGAGGAATTTAAAGCCAGCAAAAGCTGGTTTGAACACTTTCCTCGCCAAACTGGGAGTCATAGCATCATTAGATATGAAGAGGCGGCTAGTTCCAACCAAAAAACAGGATTCTTACGAGAAGGAATTCTCTAAATTTGTCAAAATTGAAGGTTATATCCTGCAACAAGTTTTTAATTGTGATGAAACGTGAGTCTTTTGGAAAAGAATGCCCAAAAACACCTATATAACCCAGGAGGAGAAATTGCTGCCTTGCCACAAACTAATGAAAGACAGGCTTACACTTTTATTGTGCACTAATGCTATTGGGTACTGTAAGATCAAGCTTCTTTTAGTTTACCACTCTGAAAATCCACGTGTTTTTAAACGCAATAACGTGTTGAAGGCTACTCAACCAGTAATGTGGAGTTCAAATCCAAAGGCTTGGGTCATGCGGATTATATTCCTAAAGTGGTTGAAAAAATGTGTTGAGGAAAATGATTTGCCCCTTAATTGTCTCCTCATTTGGATAATGCTCCTGCCTTATCCTCCAGGTGTGGAAGAAGATCTTGCTATACATTACAACTTCATTAATGTAAAATTTTTGCCTCCCAACACCACTGCTATCCTCCAGCCTATGGACCAGCAGGTAATTTCTAATTTTAAAAAGTTGCATACAAAGGGTCTATTTGCCAGGTGTTTCCAGGTCACCAATGACACGGATTTGACCCTTCATGATTTCTGGAAACGCTTCTTTAATATCCTTCACTGCATTGGCCTCATTGAAAAAGCCTGGAAGGAGGTCTCATATCGTACATTGAACTCTGCCTGGAGGACACTTGGGCCAGGTTGTTTTACTGACAGAGACTTTGAGGGTTTCAAGCAGGAGTTTGCTATTCAAATTGTTAATAAAATTGTGGCCACTGGCAAAAGTTTGGGCTTGGAGGTTATTGAGGAGGATGTGGAGGAGCTGGTGGAGGACCACAAAGAACTTACCACAGAAGAATTAGTTGAGTTGCAATGTGAACAGGTGAAGATTCTCCAAGAGGAGCAGTCACCGGAGGAGGGGGATGAGAGGGAAAAGTGAAGAATTTAAAGAAATTTTTAGAAAGTGGAATGATGTGCAGATAAAACTGTGTGCAATAGAGTAGTGGATATGGTAAATGACAATGCAATGAATATTTTTTGAAAAATTTACCAAAGAAAATGGCAAATTTCTCTGGATCGTTTCCTTGTCCCAGTAGGCAAGGTAGCAGCTACAAAAAGAAAAACGAGAGAGAAAACACCAGAAATAGTGCCTGTATCGGAAGAGTTCCCAAACTTCTCTATGGAAGGGGACTCTCGTTCCAAAAATTAATCCCCCTCCTCCTTCTCCTCCACCATCATCCACGTATGCCAGCAACAATCAATCACAAAGGTAAACACAGTACTGTATTTCTATTATTAATGTAATTTTTCTCTTATAGAGTATATTGCTCATAACCTGTATTATATTCCTTTGATTTTGATATAAATATTTGTGGTGACCTTGAATGGAGTAATTGGATTTACATGCTTTTCAATGGGAAAATTAAATCCAACCCACTAACAATCCAACCCAAGAACACTTTTTTGGAACGGATTAAGTTTGTGGGTTGGGGTCACCACTGTACTAAATTTATACAAGAACGTATGATTTCAAGTGTCATTTTATGCATCAAGACTGACTCTCTCTCTCTCTCTCTCTCTCTCTCTCTCTCCTCTCTCTCTCTCTCACTTTTTTTTCCCTGTGACATGTATGGAATACTCGGGTGGAATTCATCCTCCCCCACTACATGGAATGAACAGTGTTAGGACGTTTGCTTTAAAAGATTACAAATTGTATGTCTGCATTGACATAAGAGCATGATTTTGCATTAGGCTATAGTGTCACAAGTATGAGCGTATTTTGAGTACTGATAATCACTGCAGAGTAATAATGTAAGCATAAATATGCATTTGTAAAACAGAAGCTCCCCTACTTGCAAACAACCGAGTTACAAACATTCACAGATATGACTAAACACCTACCCAATACCAATCCATGTATAAATATATCTGTTACTGTATTGTACTATAGTATGATATTATTATTCCTGTTTGAAAATTCATTAATGCTGTATACTTTATATTTTATGTATTAGTTAAGTGTCTTTAGCCTATGTATTGTACAGTACTGCATATGTAGGTGCTGTACAGTACTTTTTTTTACCTAAACACAACTTATGAACAATTCTACTTTCGAACGGACTTCTGGATCCTAACTCGTTTGTAAGTTGGGGAGAGTCTGTATATATTTATATTAGATATATGGAACCACTTTACAAATCTGTTCTAGAAGGTTGTTTGTTATCCATATGTAGTACAGTTTTTCACTCACTTGTGACACACTGCTGATGATTTGTGTGTGTGTTTGATCTAGCTATAATATTCTGTTACCAGTACTGTTTATGATTTTTTCTTTAACATGACATCTTTTTCTCAAACAAGTGGAGTGGCAGTAAATGTAACAAAAAAAAAATTGGAATACCTAAGCCTCCTATGCTATGTGTTTTGTGGCAAGAAAAGAAATCAGAATGGTAGGAATTACCCACCATCTGCTCCCTTTTAGTTGAACTTTATGACACATTGGCACTGCCGATTTGGTTTACGATACTGAGACCCAGAGAATATGAGCAAGGTATTTTTTTCCTCCACTACCAAGGAAAAGATATCTGTTTACTATCTAGACAAATCACACCATGATATAGCTATTTAGTTGTGTTCTCTGAGGTATCGAAATTTTGTTTACTGTCTTCAAAGCCCTTTTTTACTTGTTGAAACTCTGCAGTGTTTCCACCAAGTAATCTGTTATTGGGAGTTATGGGTGTAGAATTTAGTCATCTGTTCCCATGGATACCTTTTTGAAATACTGTGCTATTAACAAAATGCTTACATTATCTTTCATTGTTTGCTTTATCTCCTATCAATTCTGTATATACAGACGTTCCCCAATATACGAATGAGTTAAGTTCCAGAAGTGTTTTCCTAAGTTGAATTGTTCCTATGTTATGTTTAGCCAAGAAATTGTACTGTACAGGATATAAATGTGCAGTACTGTACAGTACTTAGGCTAAGCACAATTACTACACAAAATGAAAAGTAATAAATAAAGTATTAATAGATTTTAATAAAATAATAACGATGTTATACAATACGGTAATACATACATTAGCCCTCTCGTGCCTGGTGACGCCAATGGCGTGTACTGTATATATTTTTGAGGTCCTAAGTGCACTGTAATTACCTAATTGTAGTTATCTAATTGTGTTTACGGGAAAGAGCCCAAAGCTCGTATCTTCCGTCTCCTAATTGGTTCCATTTTATACTTAGTCATACTTATCATACCTGTCTTTAAAACTATGGATTGAGATAGCATTAACTACCTCCTCGCTTAGCCAATTCCAATTATCAACTACTCTTACACTGAAATAGTATTTCCTTACATCCTGCAAAGAAGTTTTCTTACGGAGCTTCAAACTATGACCTCTAGTTCTAGAGCCAGCCATATCAAAATATCGATCCCTATCCACTCTATCATAACCATGAAGGAATTTTAAGACTGTCACCATATCCCCCCTCAATCTTCTAGCTTTGAGTGATGGTAAGTCTAATTCCCTCAGCCTCTCATCATAACTGAGATTGCGTATTTCTGGCACCAGTTACGTGGCATGTCTTTGAACTTTTTCAAACTTAGCTATGTGCTTTTTCAAGTGTGGATTCCAAAAGGGTGCTGTATATTCGAGTTTTGGCCTCACATAGGATACATAAATATTTTTGAACATTTCCTTGTCCATGTGCCTGAAGGCTACCCTTACAGTTGATAAGAATGCATATAGTGCCTTACTATGCCATTTATATATATTTCTGGAGACAAATCTGCCAGTATATTTACTCCTAGATCTCTCTCATTTTCTGTTTCTTGAAGTTGTACTCCAGCCACCGAGTAGTAAAGCTTGGGCCTTCTTGCACTTGTACCCATTCTCATTACCTTATATTTTGAAGTATTGAATTTCATTAGCCACTTTTCTTACCACTCATGCAGACTATTTAGATCTTCCTGAAGTTCTCTACCATTGTTCTCGTTTTTTACTTTCTTCACAATCTTTGCATCATCTGCAAACATATTCATGAATGAATTTACAGACTCTGGTAGGTCATTTACATATACAAGGAACAAAAGTGGCCCTAAAACTGAACCTTGTGGAACTCCACTACTAACTCTTCTCCATTCAGACACTGTGTGTCTTACTCTAACCCTCTGTTCCCTTCCTTCTAAGTAAGTTTTAATCCATTCCAAGACATTTACACCTATTCTAGCCATTGCTTGCAGCTTCCTAATAAGTCTCCCCTGTGGAACAGTGTCAAACTCTTTATGGAAGTCTAGGAGTATGCAATCAGCCCAGCCCTCTCTTTTGTGTAAGATTCGGCTTACCTCATCATAAAATTCTAATAAGTTTGTTACTGTTGATCTACCTACTCTGAAGCCATGTTGCCTCACTGACAAAAAGTTGAAGGATTCCAAGTGAAGAGAGATATGTTTCCTTAGTAGTTTCTCTATAACTTTGCAAACTATGCTGGTCAAGGAAACTGGTATCCCTCCTTCCCTTTTTGAAGACAGGTATCACATTTGCTTGTTTCCAGCATCTTGGAATCTCTCCTGACTTCAGTGACTTTGTAAATATGATACATAGTGCCACTGATATTGAGTTTGTGCATTTTTAAAGTACATGAGGGGATATGTCATCAGGACCTGTAGCTTTATAAACATCTACATCCATTAGCGCTTTGCATACCTATGTGGCTGTAAGGTTGATGTTCTCTAATATCGGCCCTTGAGCTTCTATCTCTGCAATCTGAGGGGATGGGGTATTTTCTACTGTAAATACTGACTGAAACTCCTAGTTCAATTCTTTGCAGATCTCTTCATCCATCTCAGTGATGCTTCCATCCGCTCTCTTTAGCCTTAAAACCTGTTCTTTTACATTCAATTTCCCTCTGATAAAGCTGTGGAAAAGCTTGGGATTTTCTTTAGCTTTCCTGGTGATGTCCCTCGCATAGTCTCTCTCTGCCTCTCTCCTTTTACTTAGGTAGTCGTTTCTTGCTCTTTCGTAGGTTTGCCAGGCATTTATGCTTTTTCTCCTCCTATACCTTTTCCAGCATTTGTCTCTCCACTCCTTAGCTCTATTACACTCATTATCGAACCATTTCTCTCTGGCATGAATTACACCTACTTTGGTGACAGGTATGCAGCAATCTACTATCTTCCATATTTCTCACAAAAGATGTCATACATTTCTTGTACAGATTTGTTGTAAAATAAGGTTCTCCAGTCAATAACTGCAAAAAGCTCATTCATATTGATGTAATCTCCTTTCGGATAGTTCCTCCTCATGTCCTCAGTGCCTCTACTCTCAGGCAGAATATCTTCAATGATATACTCCATCAACAACACACAGTGGTCACTCTTTCCAATTGGTAAATCATACTCAATTTTT
>JAXCGZ010023310.1:0-5000 GCA_037179515.1 Halocaridina rubra
TAATAATCATAATGGTAATACATACATAAATATGAAAAGACCAACAAACAAGAAAATATATAAGTAAACAACTAACTCCAGTTCATATTTTTCTGAGCCTTTATCATGCAAGGGTGTTAGAGAGAGAGAGAGAGAGAGAGAGAGAGAGAGAGAGAGAGAGAGAGAGAGAGAGAGAGAGAGAGAGAGAGAGAGAGAGAGAGAATAATCCTGGCATTGTAAGAGTATTCTTAAAGGAGAGACAATAGAATGAACAGAGTATAATATATAATCGAAGATATCTTGCAAAAGCAGATATGCCTCGAGGGTATTAAAGGAAAGCTTAACCTGCGGATCCGGCTTTAGAAAAACGACACATTTACTTGCGAATGGACGCCATGGGTAATAGAATGTTATCCGTTCTTTTTCATTTTTATTTCATTTTTTTTCTTTGCATTTTTTTTTTTTTTTTTTTTTTTTTTTTGGCCAGTTTGAGTACGAAGGAATTAAGTGTTCGGTGTTCATGAGCTTAGGTCACCGTTATCTAAATGGGATTTTTGGATTTCATTAACAATGCAATAACAAGTAAGAGTGTTTTCATTGGAAAGGAAACTGTAAATAATAATAATAATAATAATAATAATAATAATAATAATAATAATAATAATAATAATAATAGTAATAATAATAATAATAATGATAATAATAATAATAACAATAATAGCAATAATAATAATAATAATAATAATAATAATAATAATAACAACAATAACAATAACAATAATAATAATAATAATAATAATAATAATAATAATAATAATAATAATAATAATAATAATAATAATAATAATAATAATAATAACAACATATTTGTGTGTTTTGTTAATCTGTAGGTTTGTTAAATCTCAGATTGTAATTCCTATTGTATTAGGTGAAATTAATATTACAGTTGTTATAAACTGCTCACCTTATGGCCATGCCCTTCACTGTTTCGAGCCAACTTACGAGTCCGCTAGCCATTGCCACCTGGTCATATATTAACCTAGGTCTCGGGCATGAAAAACTTAAATTTGGTATTTACCAGTCATACCTGGGTGTAATATTATTATTATTACAATCATAATTATTATTATTATTATTATTATTATTATTATTATTATTATTATTATTATTATTATTATTATTATTATTATTATTGTTTTTGTTATTGTTGTTGTTATTATTATTATTATTATTATTATTATTATTATTATTATTATTATTATCATTATTAGTTGTGGGAATGGGGAGGTTGTTAAATTTCTGTTTTACTAAGGGGACTCAAAGTACTGAACTCGGTTAAGAGCTCATAAAGAAACAGGACAGATATTACTGTACTTGAACACTCCACCCGTATGCCACTACTTGGTTAAATGAAATTCAGAATTCAACTTCCTTTTAATTTTGGAAATGCGATGACACATTAATAAAAATTGAATTAATTTTTGGAGCTGGAACAAATTTTTAAATTTAAATTTATGGAATGCTGCCTCGAATTCCGGAGGTGGTAAGCACGATTTCGATTCCCGGCACCACAGATGGATGCCAAGACTTTGGCCTCAACTCAACGATCACCTCTGTCACACAGGCAGAGTACAATAGAGGACACTGCTTGTGCAGAAACAGAAACGACTCACCTATTATAATGTGAAAACCGAAAGCACGAGCACACAAATAAAGAGTTTCCAAAATTATTCTACAGGATGAAAATATATTGATTAGTCATAGCTAACCAGAAATATTTATGCTACCTTAAGAGTATAAAAAACCATTAATTATTTACCGGCATTAGAGGAAAACAATTTATTCACGATAAATGAAGAATAATCAAGACAAATGCAGTATGCATTCCTTAAACTGTGGGCAACCACAAAAGTTGCAATGCTTATTAATGATTTGCAATTTATATGGTAAAACACTCTATTTACGATAAAGGAAGAATCTACGAGATAAAAGAACAGTATTCATTCACTTTTGGTTATCAAGAACTATTTGCAGTGGAAAAGGGGCAACACCACCTTTTGAAGTATTTGCAACTTATAACTCAAAACACTTATCCCCAATATATGAAGAATCAGCAAGATAAATACAGTATTAAATTGTGGTTAACAAGAAACATTTACAAAGCCAACAGGGTAAAATTACTTTTTAATTATTTGCGGTTTATAGCATAAAACACTTAAGTTAAATGATTAATTAATTGCAATTTATATAGTAAAAGACTTTATTCACGAGTTTTTGACCGTAAAACACTTTATTAACGACGATACAAAGGGGTGAAATGAAATTAAAATTCGCTAGGAAAAAAGGATAGATTTTTACGGGGTCATAACCAACCTTCTGAGGATGAGACTTTCGTTTGGCACATTCAGTGAAAGAAATTTCTTATCAATGTATATCGGCAGTAATTTTCAGGTTAAGGAATTAAGTTTGGCAAATGAGATTCCAGTTAGGTAATCTATAAAAGTATGTTTTGAATGGGAATGGAATCTGAGAAAATTTTCTTAGGATTTGACTATTAAAGGATTCGACCAGTAACGAATTTAACCAGTTTCTCGAATTCCCAATTTGCTTGACCAACGAGAGCTTTACCATACACTATCCCTCACCTTGTTTGTGCCGGATGAGTTCCTGTGAAGACACTACTTAAATAATGTTTGAAATAGGCTTGACTGCTGAGGCGAGATCTTGCCTCTGGAATGTTTGGACGCCAAATAAGAACTATTCAATATCCCTCCTGGTGACGTCATCTGTAGGATATATCCAGAGAGTAACTGGTTCATATAATATTCGAGGGCTACTGTAATGGTGGTCCCTGGCAGGCAATTACGGTAGAGATGCAAAGGAGAGACAGTATTTTAGGTGCAACAAGTGGAAGCAAAGAAAATAAAACGAGAATTATTATGGAAAAATAGGTTACTAGTAAACAATCTCTAGAACGTTCTCTGCGTTGTAGGAGACGGAACTTAACTATTCAAATAATAAAGAAGCTACTGAAATGTATCTAGACAGGCTAATGACGTATCAGCAAGGTCAAATTTATAGCAAAATTATTAGCAAGAACAATTTTTATGATATAAAAAAATTATTAGCAAGAGCTATTTTATCATAAGAAAATTGTAAAAAAAAAAAAAAAGCATCTAATAGACTCGCTTGAACAAAAGGAACGATCAGAAAACAGAAATAGGGGGCAGCCTTTATATTGGGATCATGCTTTCTACATGTACAAGAATGTTAAATAAGATATATTTAAAATTAGCTATAAGCTGAAATATAAATTGCAAATAATCATAATCTGCAAAAGGCAGGGAGTGAGAATTATTTTAGTAAGAAATAAAAAACAGTTAATAATTACTAAATTAACTAATAAGGCATCTACTACAGCCTCTGGTGGCTTTGAGCGAAACACTCTGTCACATTATTATTATTATTCTTATTGAAGCAAGGCGAAAAGAGAAACCTAGAATGAAATGAAAGGATGGGGTGAAAAGAGCATTGCATTCAAATAGTATGTCAGTCGAGCAGGAAAGATTGAATGCAAGAGATAGGAATAAGTAGAGAAAGATTGTGTTTTGTTTACACGGACCAGAGGGATTTTTCACACCCAGTGACACAGTCAACTGCGATTGGTGTGTGTGGGGTATTGCAGTGTGATGAAGTGGGGGGGGGGGGGGGTTAAACCAACTGCAGGTGTCTGGGTTCATGTCATAAGATCCTTTTGTGCTTTTATTGTGGGGGGGGGGTTATTGTGGCAGTCCTTCATATCCAAGGAGCTAAGCATGATCGAGGTATTTCTAACTTATTGTGAATGTGCATGCTTTGACTTGGCCACCTTCTTGCAAAGGAGATTGCAGTCATTGTATATATACGTATTATCATTATAATTTATATTTTATTTTTTATTTCACATCATCAGGACGATCGCTGTAGCATTATCTTACTGATTTTCAGTATCCTCTACGTTCATTTCCTGATGAGTTGTTCGGGGTCAGCACAAGACGGACACCACTGTCGCCTCCCATGACATGACCTTTGACACGATCTATGCCCTGAGGTATTGAGCTATGAAGTAAGCTAATATGAAATAAATGATCAAATGTTGCCTCCTAGACTTCAATTTTATATAAACTATATCTTTTATGCCAATATAAGTATATATTTCTTTAGTTGAATGCTCACTAATTGAGTTTTCTTTCATAATCTTAATGCGGTTTATATCTTTTGTAGGGTGCACTTGGGGACCTTGTTGCAGGCACACCATCTTGTATGAGCAATGCAGTGGTTTTAAATCATAATGTATGAACATTGCTATATATAATCGTCACATACAGCCAAAGATAGATAACGACAATAGAATATATTTTTACTTGACAGTATACGAACAGCTGAAAAGGGAGTTAAAGATATTAGATAATGCATTTGAATTATGTTATTATATTACACATTTTTTTAATGAAATATACGTCACTGGCATTTTAAAAAGCACATATATTATGCAACCTCCTTTCTGTTCAGTCAGAATAGCAAGGCGTATTCTAAGATCTATTTTTTTGGCATTATCTTCAAACGTTAATAACCTATTTTCTTTTATACCTTCGGCTTTAATTTGTAGTTATAGTTATGTGCATATTGAGTAATGTTGCACACTCAAGTCTTGAAAGATCGTGTCTGGATTTTGTTCAAAGTATTATGGCTGGATACCTTTACTGACACCAACCTTATTCATTTATCATGGCTTGAGGTCGGCATTGAGTTGGGTTAGCTTGCTCTTTCAGTGACTGGATGACTCCTAAAAGCTGCAAATTCTTAAATGAAAATGAATGGAATATTTCTGATAAAAAATAAAGTGATGCAATATTAGCTGTCTGCTCTACTGCCCATTTTCTCGACAGTTTCATCGTAATCATCCGTTTTCTGTCTTAAAATATTTGTTCCCATCTTCAAAACTTCGCATAAAAACGAAGAGGAAACATTATTGTTAGTCC
>JAXCGZ010023310.1:10000-20000 GCA_037179515.1 Halocaridina rubra
CACAGAAGGTTTAAAAGGAATCCAACCTTATAGCTTATATCTGCTATACTTAGGAATGAACACATTCTATCCGAATGCCACTATGTTCATATTACAGATTCCCTAACCTCACTCATGGCTTCATTTTCGCATTTAATTCAATTCCCAATCTCATTCGAGCTATACAATAACCAAATAAGCACATTATATATGTGAAAACAAGAATCATTTCTTACCCCGACCGGGACTCGAACCTAGGACTTATAATTACTAAGTCAAGGTGCTACCAACTACACACCACAGAACGTTTAAAAGGAATCCAACCTTATAGCTTATATCTGCTATGCTTAGGAATGAACGCATTCAATCTGAATGCCACTATGTTCATATTACAGATTCCCCAACTTATGATTACTAAGTAATAGGTTCGAGTCCCGGTTGGGGTAATAAATTATTCATGTTTTCACATATGTAATGTGCTTAATTGGTTATTTCATGGCCCGAATGAGATTGGGAATTGAATTAATTGCTAAAATGAAGCCACGAGTGAGGTTGGGGGATCTGTAATATGAACATAGTGGCAGTCAGTCAGAATGCGTTCATTCCTAAGTATAGCAGATATAAGCTATAAGGTTGGATTCCATTTAGCCTTCTGTGGTGTAGTGGTAGCGCCTTGACTTAGTAATCATAAGTCCTAGGTTCGAGTCCCGGTCGGGGTAAAAAATGATTCATGTTTTCACATATGTAATGTGCTTAATTGGTTATTTCATGGCCCGAATGAGATTGGGAATTGAATTAAATGCTAAAATGAAGCCACGAGTGAGGTTGGGGAATCTGTAATATGATCCTAATTTTATTGAATTATCAAATAATGCAGTTAGTGGACAACTAAGTTCTTCCTTGCACTCCTTTAATATTCTAGCATATATTCCATCAGGTCCCGGAGATTTATGAGCCTTTGATTTATCTGCTTCTTTTCTTACCTCCTCTCTCGTAATATTTATTGAACTAAGTATATTATCAGGACTGTCTCTGTAAATGGATTCTACTTCCGGAATATTTTCCAAGTTTTCATTGGTAAATACAGATAAGAAATAATCATTTAAACATGTACACATCACTTTATCGTCATCTGTGCTATGGCCATTGGCTACTTCAATTGGTCCGACTTTTTCCTTAAATTTTGTTTGATAATGTTGATAAAACCCTTTAGGATTTTCTTTAGCTTCTCCTGCTATTCTAACTTCGTATTTTCTTTTCGAAAAGGCTCATAAATCTCCGGGACCTGACGGAATATATGCTAGAATATTAAAGGAATGCAAGGAAGAGCTTAGTTGTCCACTAAATGCATTATTTAATAATTCAATAAAATTAGGATCGGTACCCATGGAGTGGAAATTGGCAGATGTGATACCAATATTTAAAAAAGGAGAACGAGTTAAAAAGAATAATTATAGGCCGGTAAGTTTAACATCAACAGTGGGTAAGATTCTAGAATCCATCATTGCAAATAAAATAAGGGCACATCAAGAATTATACAGACTGATAAAACTCTCACAACACGGGTTTCTAAAGGGTTTTTCGTGCCTTACAAACTTACTGTCTTTTTATTCAGAAGTTTACGAGGAAGTAGATTGTGGCAAAGAATATGATACAATATATCTAGATTTTAGCAAAGCTTTTGATAGAGTTCCTCACAAAAGATTAGTTAAAAAGCTGGAAGCTCATGGCATAGGAGGAGCTGTTCTCAGATGGATCAAACAATGGTTAAAAGACAGAAAACAGAGGGTTTGCATAAATGGAGAGAAATCGGAGTGGGGCTCGGTTACTAGCGGGGTACCACAAGGCTCGGTACTGGGTCCCCTATTATTCATCGTATATCTAAATGATCTGGATTCGGATATCAGTAGTAACCTAAGTAAATTCGCAGACGACACTAAAATAGGTAGAATTATAAATGGAAAAGAAGACATTCATGCTTTACAGGAAGATCTAAATAGATTATCTGAATGGTTGGACAAATGGCAAATGGAATTTAATGTTGAAAAATGTAAAGTAGTTAAAATGGGTACTATAAAAGACAATACTAGTTATAAGCTAAATAACCATGAAATCATGAGTTCTCAGTGTGAAAGGGATTTGGGAGTTCTTGTGACTAAGAGTCTTAAGCCAAGAGAGCAATGCACAGCAGTCAGAAATAAAGCAAACAGAATTTTAGGATTTATCTCAAGAAGTGTTAGCAATAGGACGGAAAAAGTTATTTTGCAGCTCTATCTTGCATTAGTTAGGCCCCATTTAGATTATGCTGTGCAATTCTGGTCACCCTATTATAGGATGGAAATTGAATCCTTGGAGAGAGTGCAGCAAAGAATTACCAAGATGATACACAATATCAGAAATCTACCATATGAGGACAGATTAAAAAAACTTAATCTACATTCTCTAGAGAGGCGAAGAGTTAGGGGGGATATGATTGAAGTGTATAAATGGTTTAAAGGGATTAACAAGGGAGATATTAATAAAGTTTTAAAAATTCATGATCAAACCAGAACTCGTAATAATGGATTTAAGCTTGATATATTTAGGTTCAGAAGGGAAATTGGTAAAAATTGGTTTGGTAATAGAGTAGCTGATGCATGGAACAAGTTTCCTAGTGGGATAGTAAATGCCAATACCTTAGACACCTTCAAATGTAGATTGGATAGACATATGACAGAGGTAGGGTGGGTATGAATAGGTTAGTGCTTATTAGAAAAATCATAAAAAGAAAAATAGAATAAATAAGTAGAGTAGAATAGAATAGGTTAGACATGCTGAAAATACAATTCAAAAATGGAGCTGCCTCGTGTGTGCCAGTAGGCATGTTGCAGTGTCCTCTATTCTTATGTTCTTATGTTCTTATGACAGAGGTAGGGTGGGTATGAATAGGTTAGTGCTTATTAGAAAAATCATAAAAAGAAAAATAGAATAAATAAGTAGAGTAGAATAGAATAGGTTAGACATGCTGAAAATACCATTCAAAAATGGAGCTGCCTCGTATGTGCCAGTAGGCATGTTGCAGTGTCCCCTATTCTTATGTTCTTATGACTCTCTAACTATCTTTTTAACTTACCTGTTTAACTGTATATATTGCTGCCTCACCTGCTCTTCACCTCTTTTTAGTTTCCTGTACATTCCTCTTTTAATACCTATAAGATACTTTATTCTATTGTCCACCCATTTAGGGTCATTTTTTCTTGATCTGAAATGTTTCATGGGAATATAGTCTCTCTGACAATTCTTAAGAGTCATGACAAAATTGTTATATTCCTCATCCAAATTTATATTAACTGACGGACTGATGTTCTTTCCTGTGAGAGAATTTACTGTATTGATCTTATCTTGTGATAATCCTTGGCATGTGGTACTCAATTCTCGGGGTAATCTGCTATCTGAGACCTGACCTGCTGGATTAACTACCCACATCTGTACCCCAGAAATCCCTTCCCATACCTCATTAGATAATTTAGTTTTTAAGCCCACAAAATCTCCTGCTCTAAAGTTTGGAACAATATTCTTGTTTTCCTTTATAGTTTCCTTGAAAATTATGTTAAATATAATGGAATCATGGTCACTGTTGCCCAATGGTTCACCAACTTCTAAATTTGTAACCATATTCTCTCTATTACTAAGAACTAAATCCAGTATATTCACCCCCCGTGTTGCTTCAAGTACATGCTGAGAAAGGAAATTGTCTTCTACTACTTCCAAAAACTCCTTAGAGCTACTATCACCTGTTATGGTTTCCCAGTTAATATTTGTAAAATTAAAATCGCCTACAATGCAAACTCTATTTGACCTGGTCACTTTAGAAATTTCATCGTATATGATTTGCGAATTTATATTATCTAGATTAGGTGGTCTGTAGACTACTCCTACAACTATACTTTCTATATTATTTTTAATTTCAACCCATAAGGTTTCTGAATTTAGATTTGTCTTAATTCCAGACTTAATGCAGTTTCTGAGGCTATCTTTAATATACATGATTACCCCTCCCCCTCTTCTATCTGCACTGCGATCCGCATTATAAAGTTTATATCCTGTAATTATGTACTCACCTTTAAGGTGTTGCTCTCTAAATTAATCCAACTTTCACTAATGCATATTATATCCGGTCTCTCACTACATACTATGGCTCTCAGTTCTTCTATCTTGTTACCTAAACTACGGCTATTTGTATAATATACTTTTAAACTTTCTCTAGGTTTACCCTTCTTGTGGCTATTCTTTTTGTTAATATTTGTTCTATGTAACAAATGGTTATTATCCTTAAACTCCCAGTTATTTGACCCACTGTTTCCTGAACCCTTACTGACTAATTTATCTGCACAAGTCTTATTTATTTCATTATTCGTGTCGAACAAAACCCCCCTACCGCTCTGTCTATCACACCAGCCAATACCGAGACACCTGAATTAGAAAGATGCACTCCATCCCTTGCATACATATGCTTACGACTAGTGAAGTGATCCCACCCTTCTATAAAACCTATATTATTCTCCCGACAGAAGACTTCCATCCTAGCATTTACTCCTATAGCTCGAGACCACCACTCTGAACTTTGGCTAAGCCTAGGGAGAATACCACACATCACAGGAACTGCACCCCTTTTCCTGATCTTATCCAGGGCTTGTCTATACATCCTAATCAGCTCCTCACTTCTACCATCCTGCACGTCATTTCCACCAGCTATCACACAAGCAACATCTTTATCCTCAATCCAGCTATTTATTGAGTCACCCATCTTCTTCATCCCTGCTCCAGGGAAAAAATATTTCCCTCTAACTCTATGCCTGAGTTTCCTGTCTACATATCTACATAGTGAATCGCCTACAATTACCAGAGAACGAGACTTATCCGGAGGATGGGTTACTCCGACCTTGGGAGACTTACCTAGGCTCTTGACCTGAGAGCTTTTCCCACTTTCATTTTCGCTAGTACACCTATCTGACTCTATGGGTCCTGAAGAATTACTGCCGCCACTGTCACATTCATCTCTAAGTGAACTTAATGAATTAGCAACTTGTAGTCGAAAAGTATCATTTTTCTTAAGAACTATCCTAGTTGAACCCGTATTCACAACTTTCCAGTCGTCTCCTCTATTCAATTGTTCCTTCCTGCTTAACACCTCCACCTTACCTCTCAGATCCCTGTTCTCCACTGCTAAGGACCTGACCTCCTGCCTGACTGCGGCCAACTCATTTCTTAAATTAAAAATGAGTTTGCTTGCGTCAGACGCAGACAAATCCCCAGCACACCCACAAACAGCACCAACAACGAAACCACCACCAACACCACTACCACTAACACCACCAACACAAAGAACACCACCACTCTCCATAGTACTAAGTATGGTCAAGACTAGAGCTACTGGAAGCAAGTCCTCACTGGATGAACCCAGGAACTAAACTGAACCCAGGAACTGTATATATGTGCATGTAGGTATATATGTGTGTGTGTATATATATATATATATATATATATATATATATATATATATATATATATATATATATATATATATATATATATATATATATATATATATATATATATATATATATATATATATATATATATATATATATATATATATATATATATATATATATATATATATATATATATATATATATATATATATATATATGTATATAAATATATATATATATATATATATATATATATATATATATATATATATATATATATATATATATATATATATATATATATATATACAGTTATATACGATGAAATTTCTAAAGTGAGCAGGTCAAATAGAGTTTGCATTGTAGGCGATTTTAATTTTAGACATATTAACTGGGAAACCATAACAGGTGATAGTAGCTCTAAGGAGTTTTTGGAAGTAGTAGAAGACAATTTCCTTTCTCAGCATGTACATGAAGCAACACGGGGGGGTGAATACACTAGATTTAGTTCTTAGTAATAGAGAGAATATGGTTACAAATTTAGAAGTTGGTGAACAATTGGGCAACAGTGACCATGATTCCATTAGATTTAACATAATTTTCAAGGAAACTATAAAGGAAAATAAGAATATTGTTCCAAACTTTAGAGCAGGAGATTTTGAGGGCTTAAAAACTGAATTATCTAATGAGGTATGGGAAGGGATTTCTGGGGTACAGATGTGGGTAGTTAATCCAGCAGGTCAGGTCGCAGGTAGCGGATTACCCCGAAATTTGAGTACCACATGCCAAGTATTATCACAAGATAAGATCAATACATTAAATTCTCTCACAGGAAAGAACAGCAGCCCGTCAGTTAATATAAATTTGGATGAGGAATATAACAATTTTGTCATGACTCTTAAGAATAGTCAGAGAGACTATATTCCCATGAAACATTGCAGATCAAGAAAAAATGACCCTAAATGGATGAACAATAGAATAAAGAATCTTATAGGTATTAAAAGAGGAATATACAGGAAACTAAAAGGAGGTGAAGAGCAGGTGAGGCAGCAATATATACAGTTAAACAGGAAAGTTAAAAAGATAGTTAGAGAGTCGAAAAGAAAATACGAAGTTAGAATAGCAGGAGAAGCTAAAGAAAATCCTAAAGGGTTTTATCAACATTATCAAACAAAATTTAAGGAAAAAGTCGGACCAATTGAAGTAGCCAATGGCCATATCACAGATGACGATAAAGTGATGTGTACATGTTTAAATGATTATTTCTTATCTGTATTTACAAATGAAAACTTGGAAAATATTCCGGAAGTAGAATCCATTTACAGAGACAGTCCCGATAATATACTTAGTTCAATAAATATTACGAGAGAGGAGGTAATAAAAAAAATAGATAAATTAAAGGCTCATAAATCTCCGGGACCTGATGGAATATATGCTAGAATATTAAAGGAATGCAAGGAAGAGCTTAGTTGTCCTCTAACTGCATTATTTAATAATTCAATAAAATTAGGATCGGTACCCATGGAGTGGAAATTGGCAGATGTGGTACCAATATTTAAAAAAGGAGAACGTGTTTAAAAGAATAATTATAGGCCGGTAAGTTTAACGTCAACAGTGGGTAAGATTCTAGAATCCATAATTGCAAATAAAATAAGGGCACATCTAGAATTACACAGACTGATAAAACTTTCACAACACGGGTTTCTTAAGGGTTTTTCGTGCCTTACAAACTTACTGTCTTTTTATTCAGAAGTTTACGAGGCAGTAGATTGTGGCAAAGAATATGATACAATATATCTAGATTTTAGCAAAGCTTTTGATAGAGTTCCTCACAAAAGATTAGTTAAAAAGCTGGAAGCTCATGGTATAGGAGGAGCTGTGCTCAGATGGATCAAACAATGGTTAAAAGACAGAAAACAGAGGGTTTGCATAAATGGAGAGAAATCAGAGTGGGGCTCGGTTACTAGCGGGGTACCACAAGGCTCGGTACTGGGTCCTCTATTATTCATCGTATATCTAAATGATCTGGATTCGGATATCAGTAGTAACCTAAGTAAATTCGCAGACGACACTAAAATAGGTAGAACTATAAATGGAAAAGAAGACATTCATGCTTTACAGGAAGATCTAAATAGATTATCTGAATGGTCGGACAAATGGCAAATGGAATTTAATGTTGAAAAATGTAAAGTAGTTAAAATGGGTACTATAAAAGACAATACTAGTTATAAGCTAAATAACCATGAAATCATGAGTTCTCAGTGTGAAAGGGATTTGGGAGTTCTTGTGAGTAGTAGTCTTAAGCCAAGAGAGCAATGCACAGCAGTCAGAAATAAAGCAAACAGAATTTTAGGATTTATCTCAAGAAGCGTCAGCAATAGGACGGAAAAAGTTATTTTGCAGCTCTATCTTGCATTAGTTAGGCCCCATTTAGATTATGCTGTGCAATTCTGGTCACCCTATTATAGAATGGAAATTGAATCCTTGGAGAGAGTGCAGCGAAGAATGACCAAGATGATACACAATATCAGAAATCTATCATATGAGGACAGATTAAAAAAACTTAATCTACATTCTCTAGAGAGGCGAAGAGTTAGGGGGGATATGATTGAAGTGTATAAATGGTTTAAAGGGATTAACAAGGGAGATATTAATAAAGTTTTAAAAATTCATGATCAAACCAGAACTCGTAATAATGGATTTAAGCTTGATAAATTTAGGTTCAGAAGGGAAATTGGTAAAAATTGGTTTGGTAATAGAGTAGCTGATGCATGGAACAAGCTTCCTAGTATGATAGTAAATGCCAATACCTTAGACACCTTCAAATGTAGATTAGATAGACATATGACAGAGGTAGGGTGGGTATGAATAGGTTAGTGCTTATTAGAAAAATCATAAAAAGAAAAATAGAATAAATAAGTAGAGTTGAATAGAATAGGTTAGACATGCTGAAAATACAATTCAAATATGGAGCTGCCTCGTGTGTGCCAGTAGGCATGTTGCAGTGTCCTCTATTCTTATGTTCTTATGTTCTTAATTAGACAGCCTCTTTGTTCAGCCATGTTTTGTCTATGTATAGTTTTCCTTTAATCTTTTTCTTTTCTATATGTATGTTTGTACGTTCATATGTTTTTTGGTGTATATGCGCATATCTTTTTATGTACATGTATATGCTTGTACATGTGTAAGTGTGTATATGCATTTATGGGTATGCATATGTTTTTGTGTGTTTGCATATTTAGTTATCCATTTGTTATTTCATGCAAATAGAGCCTCCTATAAGTTGTTTTTACTTTTTTCATTTGCTTCTATATCTGTATGTACGTGCAAGTTTTTATATTTATAAATATATGTCTGTATGTATGTATGTATGTATATATATATATATATATATATATATATATATATATATATATATATATATATATATATATATATATATATATATATATATATATATATATATATATATATATATATATATATATATATATATATATATATATATATATATATATATATATATATATATGTATATATATATATATATATATATATATATATATATATATATATATATATATATATATGTGTGTGTGTGTGTGTGTGTGTGTGTGTGTGTGTGTGTGTGTGTGTGTGTGATTACCTAATTGTGATTACCTAATTGTGTTTACGGGAAAGAGCCCAAAGCTCGTATCTTCCCGTCTCCTGATCGGTTCCATTTTATACTTAGTCATACTTATCATACCTGTCCTTAAAACTATGGATTGAGATAGCATTAACTACCTCCTCGCTTAGCCAATTCCAATTATCAACTACTCTTACGCTGAAAAAGTATTTCCTTACATCCTGCAAAGAACTTTTCTTACGAAGCTTCAAACTATGACCTCTAGTTCTAGAGCCAGCCATATCAAAATATCGATCCCTATCCACTCTATCATAACCATGAAGGAATTTAAAGTCTGTCACCATATCCCCCCTCACTCTTCTAGCTTTGAGTGATGGTAAGTCTAATTCCCTCAGCCTCTCATCATAACTGAGATTGCGTATTTCTGGCACCATTTTCGTGGCATGTCTTTGAACTTTTTCAAGCTTAGCTATGTGCTTTTTCAAGTGTGGATTCCAAAAGGGGGCTGCATATTCGAGTTTTGGCCTCACATAGTATACATAAATATTTCTGAACATTTCCTTGTCCATGTGCCTGAAGTCTACCCTTACATTTGATAAGAATGCATATGCTGCCCTTACTATGCCATTTATATGTATTTCTGGAGACAAATCTGCCAGTATGTTTACTCCTAGATCTTCTCTCATTTTCTGTCTCTTGAAGTTGTACTCCAGCCACCGAGTAGTCAAGCTTGGGCCTTCTTGCACTTGTACCCATTTTCATTACCTTACATTTTGAAGTATTGAATTTCATTAGCCACTTTTCTGACCACTCATGCAGATTATTTAGATCCTCCTGAAGTTCTCTACCATTGTTCTCGTTTTTTACTTTCTTCACAATCTTTGCATCATCTGCAAACATATTCATGAATAAATTTACA